>BDMB01000005.1:5446844-5633627 GCA_016859785.1 Macrotyloma uniflorum
ATATATATTCGAGGGCAAGTGTATGCTTATAGGCTGAACTCATTTTTTTATTTGTTGATAAGTAATAAGATTTTTTTTATCATGTTTGTCAGTTTCTTTCCTTTAATCTGTTATCGTATGTGTATTAGTTCTTGTTTGTGTTCACTGAATATTGCAAAAATATATAAATATAGTTTATATTTTTAAAAATTAAGAAACATTACACTAATTATAATAAAACTATTTTTAAAAATATAATCGTGATTTTTTTAAAGATAATAGTGGTTTGTTGTATACATTAGAGATTATTGATTTTGCTTACTTCATTCTTTCTTTGAAATTTTAAATTTTTTCTGACAGTTTTGTATTTAAAACAATTATAAAAAACTAAAAATAACTATGAATATTATATATATATATATATATATATATATTAAATTTTATAGAAAACAGTAAGATATTTGTAGAGAAAAATTATAAAGAAGATAATAAATAAAAGTCAATTAATTAATAATAATATTATTTATATTTATATTGCTTTTACACTTTTTTTTAATTGAAGCCTTATTATTTTAATTGAATATGGTAATTCTTTTAAAATTTCTTATTTACAATTTCAAATTGTTTCTACTGTTTCTTTTTTAAATGTTGTTTAAATTTTTTAAGTGAAAGAAATTTATTAAATATTAGGTGAAAGATACATATTATTTATGATTTATTTTTTAAATGCGAGAAATCTTTTAAATTTTTACAAATTCATAAAAAAATTTCAAATCATATAATTTCATATTTTATAATTTTCTAAAATTCAAATTACGAAATTCTAATTATAAAAGACTTTTAGAAAAATTATAGAATTTTTACATTCTTATAAAAAAAAATCTAAATGACCTTTTTTTATATATAAAAAAAGAAGATGATTTTTAGATTTATTTTTGACTTTTTTTTATTATTTTTGTCTTTATAAAAAAATTATTTCAATCTTAACGAAACAAATATGAATTTTCAATAATTTTTTTTTTCACTTGTATCATATATTTACATGAATTTTAAGATAAATTAAAATTTTTTGAAAAAAATTCTAAATCGAACAAATTGAGTGGGTCATATTAAACTTCTAACATAGAAAATAAGTTTCTTAAACTCACAAACTTGACTCAATTCATTCTATTAGTTTTTTTTTATAGGAAGGAAACATTGGTTTAACATGAAGAACAAATTTGCAATATAAAAACTCTTTCCTGTACAGTAAAAGCATGAAGATGAACATTGTGAAGTAACTATCTTATCACTTTTCCTCATCTCAAACTGGTAGTGGCAAGGTCCTACTCCTACCAACCACTTGAAAATCGAAACAGTCACAGCCATGACCTCCAATATCATAGACAC
Organism: Macrotyloma uniflorum; assembly: GCA_016859785.1. Lineage (NCBI taxonomy): Eukaryota > Viridiplantae > Streptophyta > Magnoliopsida > Fabales > Fabaceae > Macrotyloma > Macrotyloma uniflorum. The sequence goes on from BDMB01000005.1 coordinate 5,448,213, forward strand.
CATAAAATGACTTTCAGGATTTTTATCCATTAAGCCTGTGGTCAGACACTTCCTTTTCTCTTCTACCAACTCTTAAAAAATGCTTACTCTGCTTCTGTACTTAGACGGTTACACTCCCTGCCCCTACAACTCCAATCATAAAGGTCAAACCAAAGACACAAGCTTGACAACATTGGAAGCTCCTCCACCAACTTCAGATACAAAGTCCCTCATCTGCACCTGCAAGTGTCATGGTAACATGATATGTCATGTCCCATGTGAGTACCACGTCAACCCTTCACGTGGCCACTTTTTGCTGCCACATCAAATAATCATATTCTATTGTTTATTAGATGCTAATTGTAATTGCTTCTGTTATCAAGAGTGGAATAAAATTTTCCATAAATTGGACAAGTATTTTTAAGGAAGAAAACTTGGGAAATCTCAACAACATATCTGGCAAACTAATTTGAGTGTGCGGTGAGGTGAAAGAGGGCATGATTGGGTGTGACTCCTCTGTACAGCATACTTGTATTGTACGGGAAAGTAAACCAATAAGGACAGAGCAGACAAACAGGACAAGAGAGAGAGACTAAGGCAGTGAGGGTCACGCAGCAGAATGATGTTTGGGGTGAAGCAATCAAGAGATTCGAATTTTGCAAGAAAAAAATAGACAAAGACATGCATTTGTATTCAAAGTGAGAGAGGTTTGGTTTGGTTAAAGCACGAGAGGAATGATGTGGCGTGTATGGGAGGGGGGATTTATCATATGCTGTGCATTGTTCCCTTTCTCTCTCTTTCTATTTGTATGGTTATGTTCATCTTTCGAGATAGATTTAGCCCTGGCATTGGCAGGGCTCGAGGTATCACATTATTATTCCTTACAAAAGAACTACAATAATTTGGTCACTTAGCTTGTGGTAAGGGACCATGGTCTCTCTCTATTTGTTTTTGTTATTGTGGGACTTCCTATGAGATTGGCCACTTAAAAGTTCAGAAAATGCCTTGTTTGCTTCAAATAAAATCTTAAGCACACCTATGAGGAATGATTCTTGTGGGAGCCATCTTTTGTAGTTCTAAATCATTATTTACTACTGCTACCCTTCTTTTTGATAAATGTCCCTATTCAATACAATATGGACCATTATATGGTCTCCTCTGAGTTCATACTTCTTTAATAAATGATTGTTTAAGAAAATGAAACCAATCCAACTAAGCTAAGGATGAGGCCTCTTTATATTTTATATTTGCATGGTTGATTTTCCCAAAAACTTCCTTAAGCATGTTCATACAATCATCAAAAGGATACTTTGATAACAATTGTCACAAGTCACAACTGACACCTGGGAGAAGAATAAAATAATATGTAATATGTATCGGGAATGTTCTTGGCACAGAAGATTTAATTTGTTGATTTTCGTCCAATAGGTTGTACCACTAAATGCACGGGATTAAAGTCCTGTTTATCCTGCACTGCACATGATGTTTTCCTTTTCTTTTTATACAAGTCAATGGAAAGGAAAAAGACCTATGAGACAGACCCACACAAATGAAGCTGCATCCAATGATCTTGACTCCTCGAGAGCTCGAGTAGAATGTGCCTAGATACAAAGATAAACATGAATGGATGAATGAGTGAATGAATGGAGAGGCCAACAACAACTTTCATGGCTTCTTCAGTCTGCACTAACTCATATTAAAAACATGATAAGGGAACCCTTTCCGAATTTTGGGACGAAGCATGGTGGGCACCCTGGCAAGCATTTTTGCCAATATTTGTGCGCATGATACAGTACCACTTCTGTGATGCTCATTCATTAGTTGTTTTGTGCTTTTGCACACCCAAAAATTCTCAACTCATATACAATATACTAACCCATTTGTGTGTGTTTGTGAGCCAATTCGCCGCATGTGTGCCAAATTCTGCGCGTGCTAGCATGTATGGCGGCTTAAGCCCGCTTGCTCCTTACCAACTAATGCCACTGTCTCGCAGTTAAGGGCATGGTGGGGACCACATGTCTCCCAAATCTAATTAACACTACAAACAAACATGGACCCCGGTGTTCCATGAAGTTGGACACATACTAGATGATGTGTAGTCCTATGGGACCATCCATGGTGCTTGTCGGGGGGCAATTAGTGGGACCAATCATGGGTTTGGGGTTTGTATTATTATCATGATTTGGGCTAAGGAATGAGAAGTTGTAGGATGGGTGTGTGTGTGTCTCTGTGATAGAATGGGGTGACGTGGAAGAGGAGAAGGAGAAGAAGGTGGTGCCATTCAATTCAAGCTTGTTTAGTTTTAGAAATGTGACTACTTTTAGTGGGGTCAAATTTTCGGATTAAGGAGGGTTTCTTTTCCAGTTTCAACTCTCAACTTTTAACTCTTTTTTGTTTTAGACATATCCTTTTCTTTGTCTCTTCAAATTACCAAAGTCCTTCTCATCAAATACTAATTCTGAGGTCTAGGATTTTCTGCTCGAAACTTTTTATCTGAAAAGGTGGATTTTAGTTGAGAATTTATTCGAGACTTTTTTTAAGTAAGATTTGATTCAGCAACTTGGTTGACTATTTTCTTTTGTGTTATGTGGGATATTGCGAGGGGTGACTGTATATGCAAAATTGTAAAGCGTGTGTGTTGTGTTAGTGTTTGTTGGTATGTTGGGGTTGGCTACCTTGCGTGTGAGAGTGAGAGAGTGTGAAAGTGTGGGCTTAAGAGATAGTGTTTTGAGTTTGGTGGTGCGCATGCATTAGGAAGAGGTGGAATGTGGTCATAATGGAGGCTGCCAGCCACACCCATAAATTTTATTCATGAGGCCATACATTATGCATCATTTCTACCTCTTAAAACTGAATTTTGATTCTGAACTCACAAATTTCCATCATTGCCTTGCCTTCTCTGCTACTTTTTACCGCCAATTTTTGTTTATAATTCCCATCCTCCCATTTGCTTCTAGTGTACAAGCTTTTTGTGTATTTTCTTTACTTTTAAACTAAAATATCTCTTTCTACTTATCTTTATACTAATTGAGGGGAAGCTTCTGCAGTAGTGATTATGCTGAATAATTGATATAATCTTGACAATACTCTTAAATTGGAAGTTAAGGAGACCACTTACATGATGAGGAAGACAGTTTTAGGTAGAGGCAGAGATCGGCTACCAAAACTTCCTCTAAAAGACCATATAGTACTAATTACTCCCTTTTACTTCCCAATTACTGTTCCTCCCTAATCAAACTAGTTAAGCATTATGATCCAAATCAACTTAAGAGTTATTATAATTGAATTGGGGTTGGTCAGAAAAAAAAATTGGTAGCATATTTGTAAGCTGTGTCTCGCAGAAAACAATAAAAAATTAAAAGAACTGTTAGACTCAGGTGTATCCCATGGTATTGTAACATAAGTCACCAAAAATATTTAAAAATTTAGAGAGGAATTGTTTTCTATGCCCCAAGCTTTTTGAAACCGATCAGTTGGAGGATACAGAGAATCCTTTTTTTTAATTTCGATGCTGATACGGTTGCATGCATGCTTGATAAATACAGAAAACAAGTTGATAAAATAGATAAAATAATGATAATGCCACTTAGCTACATGAAATTGCATGAAGAATAAAAATGATGTGAGTGCCTTTTCATTTCACGTACGGGCCTCCCTCATTCAAGGATATTCTCATTATTTGCATGCCACGCCTGATTCCTTTTGTTTTTTCCTTCTTCTTTTTATTTCCCTTTCCTTTTTTTATCTTCTGCATAATAATAATTATAATTCTAACCCCAAATATGGATGACATTTTGGGCACGTCAAGTTTTTTGTTAATTAACGCCTGCTCTCCTAGGAATAGACAATGTTGTCTCCATCATCTGAGGTGTTTGCACCTTTCCATTATGCAGTAGCCATTATCAGTACTATCTAGAGTGTGCTCATATCAAACAAAGTCCCCAAGTGATTGGTACTTTTATTTCCGATTTCACTTTTCGGTAGCAATTTAACAGGGTTATGCTGTGTTTTTAACCTCTACTTGTAGTAATGTAGCTCTAATTTGAATGATCTATCACCTCTACAGAGCCAATAATTATTGTCCTTCACAACAACAATACAACATCTAGCTATAGTTTATGATTGTGTTTCTATTTTATTGGAACTATCATTCAAATAGTTAAGTTTGAATGCTGAATTTTGACTCATGAATCCAAATTCCTTTGAATGAACATGATCAGAACACTTACTAAATTCGCTTTGTCATTTTGAAAAGAACTTTATCATGTGGTTTCAATGCAGTTATGCTTGACATTTCCCTGCATCACTTCAACCAATTATTATGGTCAAAACAGGGCCCCTTAACCTTCAAATCTAATTGAATTTCCCCATAGATGAAATTCTTAAAAACGAGAAAGAGAAATAACTTTACAAACCAGAAAGCCGAAAACGTAAAAAAAATCAAGCTTCCAAATATTAATTTTTTTCTTGAACCACTAAAAAGCCAGTTAATTGATAATAATGCTAGACTAATATATCATGAGGAAGTAAGTTTGAGAACTGTTTAAAGTGATGATTGAGCATCTTTAAATTATTTTATTGAATCCAAAATCTATTTGGGAGAAAGAAAAGACAGAAAAAGCACTGTTGCTATGTACTGTTAATAACTAGCTAGAGGGAGAACTAGAAATCTATAACAGTGACAGAGGTTAGTGGAGAATAGAGAGATAGTATAGTAAGTGACAAAAGAGCAAAAAAATGGTAAGCGTGGGCTTAAATTCCGTTGCCTGTTGCTTTCCCGGATGGAAGAGAAGATTGCACTAAAAAAACTTAACAACAAATTGTAGCACATCATCATCCTATTCACTTCATTATGCCTACAATCATGATTCTTGGTTCCATCACCCGCATGCTTTCTTCCAAACACCCTCACTACTACATCCTACACACTTTCACTCTGATTCGCACACACCTATAAATCCCATTGACCCCCCCAATCCTTTCTCTCACCTCACCCTTTCCAATCAAACATTTCAACTTTCCTCTCTCAAACTTCCTTAGCAACTACCCTTTTTTCCTCTGTTACATTTACATCCCCTCTTCCTAATACCCAAACACTCATCCAAAATGGCCGTCTCAGGTTTCGAAGGCTTCGAGAAACGATTGGAGCTCCATTTCTTCGGCGATGATCCAGCCATCTTCCCACTTGGTCTAAGGAAGCTTGAGTTTGAATCACTAGAACAGGTCCTTGAAGCTGTCCAATGCACTGTCGTTTCAGCAGTTGGAAACTCCTACTTCGATGCCTACGTGCTTTCAGAATCGAGCCTCTTTGTTTACCCAACAAAGATCATCATCAAAACATGTGGCACAACCCAGCTTCTGAAATCCATTCTTCCCTTGATCCACTACGCTCACCACTTAGGCCTCGCCCTCTCCTCTTGCCGCTACACCAGAGGAAGCTTCATCTTCCCCAAGTCACAACCTTTCCCTCACACCAGCTTCAAGGACGAGGTCACCTACTTGCAAGACACAATCCCTTCAAACCTCTGCTTCAGAAAAGCCTCCATCATGCCCTCAAAATCTTCCTCTCACTCTTGGCACGTCTTCACTGCCAATGAAAGCACACACACTCTCCCCCACATGCCCTATGATCATGACAATGAGTTACTATTCACCATGGAGATCTGCATGACAGAGCTGGACCCCATCCTCGCCCGCAAGTTTTTCCGGCGACCAGAGGACGGAAAATCCGGCGACTCTGCCGGGAAGGAGATGACGGAGCTCACAGGGATCAACGAAATCAATCCGGAGGCGCTCATCTGCGATTTCGCGTTCGACCCGTGTGGGTATTCCATGAATGGCATGGACGGGGATTGGTACTCCACCATCCACGTCACTCCGGAGGACGGTTTCAGCTACGCCAGCTTCGAGTGTGTGGGCTCCGTCAACGACAACATAGCACATGTCTTGAGGAAGGTGGTACAGATTTTCCGTCCTGGAACTATGTCCATATCCACCACGTGCAATGGCTTCAGCAACGACATGTGGACGCAGATGGCAAGTGCGGTGGAGCCTCTGGGCATGAAATGTCGGAGCTTGACAATGGACCAGTTCCCCGCCGCCGGCACCGTGGTTTTTCAAACGTTCACTGCTCGCCGGAAAAGTGTTTAAAGGCGGAAAAAAAAGTGGCGGCGAGGAAGGCGGAGATAAATATAATAGGTAGGAAGTTAGAGTTAGTTGAAAATTTTAGGGGGTGGTGAGGTGGAAGAATGTGATTGGTTGTGGAGGATGATGAATGTGGGATTGACTTGTTTACAAAGATAGGAGAAGTGGGTGGTAAGTGATGTAGAAGTAGAAGAGGGTGGAGATGAAGGGGGATTCATTGGTCTTTTGGAATATTATCAAAAAGGGGAAGAATTGAAGCAAGGAAGCTAAGAAGAGTGGGGAAGGTTGGGATACTGGGAAGATCATGATAATGCACCCCACTTAGGCTAGTCACGCCTAAGATTTTTGAAGATGTGTAGTGGGTGTAAAAGTGCTCTTGTTTGAGGTTATATTCAACTTTCTTTCTTCTTCTTTCCTTTTTTTTCTGCTCTTAACTTTTCTTTTCTTTTTCTTTTTTTCCTTCTACCTCTCTTCTTGTCTTTTATGCTTTGTTTGTAGAGTATTAAAGAACAAAATCACACTTTTTTTCCTACATTTTTTTTCACTAGGTGTGTATATTTATTATCTCTCTTTTCTCTGCTGCACTATGTTCTGGGAGATCAGCAATCAAAAAGGGCATAGGTGCATGAGGCATTACAAGAATTATACGTAATAAAGTTGCTTTGTCATATCATCTATATCACTTTTTGTATGGCTTTTTGTCATATTATATAAGTGCATATAAGAGCAGCAAGGTTCAATAAACAAAAATATATTAACCAAGCCATAATTGACTTGTGGAAGCGTCTCAATCTTCATCTCTCAAATTCATAAATAGATTATATTGTTCTTATGAATTTAGCAGAGGTATACTGTGTATTAGGTAGATTTAAAGTGTAGGTAGGAAGTAACAGAGGGTGATGCAATGGTGGTGGCATTTGCTGAGCGTTATGAAACTTAAAGTGCATGTGGCCATGATTGCATGCCCTATAGAAGGCAAATAGATAATAAAAGTAGGAGACAAGTTCAGAAACCACAATAATATGCTCCAAATTCATGGTTCTACTTTTATAAACTAGGAGATCTTTCAAAAAAGTTTCATAAGTATACCTGTTTGGTATAATACAAGTTTTAAGTTACAGAATCAAAACCTGAAAAGCACAAATACAATTCAATGAAAGTAAATCTAACTATTTATTTATTTTAACACAAAATATGAAAGTAAATCAATTGGCGTTTGCTTTGGAAACAGATTAGGAGATAATATATATAGAAACAGCAGCTAAATAAAAGAGGTACTTAAAAATAATTGATTAAGAAAAAGAAGCTACCGAAGTTCTCTTCTTTCATTTGTTCTCCCTTCTCATTCTCTTCATTTACAGTTTCCCTTGCGTTTTTCTTTCTTTTTCAAGTTTTAGCTCTCATTTTTACAATTTCCATTATCCATCTATATCTCCTTATGCACACACTCTACCTTTTCCCTCAAATTCTTTAAGAGTTTTTTTTAGATGGAAATAATATGTTGTGGTTATTTGTTTTAGGAGATTTAAAAGAGAAATGATTTTGAAATTGGTGGAAATATACATTATATTTCTTATCTTCTTCTTTTTTCTTATTTCTTCTCAATTTCTCATCCACCAAACACTTTTAATTTCGTTCATATTTTTTATTTTCATCTACTTTATTTTTCTCATCCTACCAAATACGACATAAAAATGTATTTGTGCTTTAAATTTTGGAATAACAAGTTTATAACTACCATTAATTTCGATTATTATTATTATTAGTTCTTCGAATACACTGTCTCATTATTTTATTAAAAAATTAATGTATAATATGTATATTTAAAATTGGTTTAGTTAGCAATAAAATTAGTATATGATTTATTGACTAATCATTAAAAAACAAATTATTTAGGTGAAAATGAAAACTAATAGAATATGTCAGTTCAACATTTATTTTGAAGATCAAATTAAATTTGGACTTTTTTAAGTTCTAACTTGTAATCCATCCCGTCTAATAAGAATTTGTTTTGATAAATTTTGAGAACTAGTTTATAAATAAATTAAAAATATAATTTGAAAAAGAATTAATATAAAATAAATTTTATAAATAGCTCATTTTATCTAAATAGTTCATCTGGGCACCTGAGGAATGTCTGAAGGAAAGCAAATGAGAAAATAATTATCACAATAAACATTAATTTAAGAGTTTTGTTAGTCAGGAAACGATGTTATACAAATCTACATGCTATATCTAAGAAATTCGGTGTCTACTCGTTCATAGTATATGTAAATCAACTTTTATTTAAGCTTCATTATATATTTTATTACTTAATTATTATTATTTTGCAAATTTTATCATCTACATTTTTTAATATATTTTATCCTTATATTTTTTTCACGTTTTACTACCTAATTTATTTCTATACTTTATCATCATTTTTTCTTTTTACTTTTTACACGCAATAATAAGACATTTTTTGAAAAAAAAAATATGATAAATTGATGTACAATATCTATAATATATTTATATTTATTAAAATATAACAATAAAATTGATAGTATTTTTAAGTATAAATTGAATTCTGATAATCACAAATCACGATGTCGGAAAGGAAGTTTAGTCTGTTAACATGTATAGACTAAATTAATCTATTTTTGGAAGTATTGGTATCAAACACATGAATTTGATAGCATAGCATAGGGTCTTAAGACCATAAAAGGTATAGGAAGGAATCAACACATCAATTTCATAGTATGGGGTCGAAGACCATAGGAATCAACATAAAAACTAAAACTACACTATTCTGAAATCACGATTGAGTTGTTCTTGGTTATAGCTTTCTGTTCCCAAAGCAAAGACAAACACGAAGAAGAACAAAGGACAGACATCCTGTATTGATTTATCTTATAACACAAGACTATCGAATGTGTAACTATACACCATCCTAATATATAAGAATATGGGATAAACCTCTGGGGAAGCAACTATTTGTGGATCTATGAATAGAACCTTGAAGATCCTCCTAGTAAAACATGAACAAATACTACTACATTCCAAATGTTCTAATATTCAACAATAGTCTGTCTCCACAATACTCGGCAAAGAATAAAAAACACCATTCTAGAGTATACCACATCATTTAGAAATCCCTCGGTGGTTATTCATACTTTTTATTGTGGCTACATGTAGACACTTAACCAAGAGTATTCCACAGAATATAGTCCCCAGAAATAACCTGGTTTTGACCAGAAATAATAAAAGACATGAATAGATATCATCGACACTGAAACTGAATCAATATTATATGGATCTAAATTGTTTATCAAAAACAATGCCAGCCAAAATAGATTTGTAGACTCAAAGATTTAGGACAAATGATATTCCAGATACTGATGCCCCCGACAACCTTTGGAATGATACCTATAATAATGAAAAAACTAATGCAGAAAGTCTAATCTTAATGAGTATATACAACTTAAAACTATTAGAAAAGAGAGCACTAAATTAAACTATGCCAACAGCAATCTTCTTTGGGATATTAGAGAAGAAACTAAATTCATAAAAGCCTAGTATTCCTAGTGCGATCACATCACGCAGGAGAAATTATAAACTTCAAATAATGAAAGCTGGACAAATCTGGTAACAAATTTAACAAATAGAATATTTAGGAAATCAGAAAAATTGTTCAAAATTAAGTTACAATATTCAATGTTAACATTAGTAGAGGGCAAAAAGTCTAGTTATGTTAGAGGTCCAATCGAACTGGATTTGTGCTAGATGGGAATACTATATTTGTATCTGACCTGCAGTATTAGTAGAAATAGAAATATTGGGTCAATGTTTTGCATAATCACTACAACAGAGTTGTTCAGAGTCCTATAAGTGTAATATTTATTTCTTTCGTCTTCTCCATCCAATTCCTAAATTTCAGCACAAAGAATCTATTTATATGACACGGTGATATAACCAAAAGCATCAACTAATCAAAAACCAAAAGAAAAAAAGTAAGAAAAAAATGCAAATTCATAAAATTTTAAGAGATAAAGTAGATGCCTTGCTAAAAGATAAAAATAAAAATGAGAAGGGGCGCACTTTAGCATAATTGTATGCCTGGCAGCAAAATGGCTCCTCTAAATTAACTGGAGTAAGATCCTTGACCATGTTACTAGCATTCTCTGCCTCGTTATCACTATCCTTGTCAGCATTGATTCCAAAGGATGACCTAGAGGAAGAAGACAACCTTTGGTTTTGCCATGGTGCAAACTTGACTGTTACAGGAAAGTCACTTCAATACTTTTTCTAGTTCGTCCTCGGCCACTTGTTACAATTTTCCATTCAACAGAGTGCTCTGAAGTTGAAACTGTTCCCACAGAAGGAGTGCCATCCAAAGACACAATCCTCCTCTTAGGAATGGCATAGTCACAGTACATAACTCCATATTCAAAGGGGCCTTATATCATTCCATTAAATGCAACTTGAATCGAAATGCACCTTTATCCTCCAGAAACCATTAACAACTGATAGAATCCCTTTATGGGGGGCCCAAGGGCACAAGTTGCCTGATAACGCATTACCACAAAATTACCTAACGGCGGAGGAAACATCACACCTTGCTTATCCAAACCTTGTTCAGAAACTTGAGCACAAGGATGATATGATAAAACTTCAACAAGTTTACTGTGTTCAATCCAGCCAAGGGAAATGACACATCTGGCAACCCTTCCAAAAATCAGCTCGACAATTTATTTGACCAGAAACTGATATAGTATCCGACATTTCATCTCTGTCTTACAGAGCTGCATGAGTAGTCTCATGAATATTCAATAACAAAAATCAATTGGCACGGTAACTACTATGTCTGAGCATGCATCAGTTTTCCCTTGGCCAAAAGTCCAATTGACGTTGTATTTATGTTAGAAACATGTACATACGACTTAACTAACAGAATCATTGAGCAACTTATATTATTAAGAGTAAATGAAGATGGAGTAAGCAAAATAAAAAGGAGAACAGGTTGTTTACCCGTAGAGAGCAAGAGAGCAGTGGGTGTGGTGATAAAAAGGTCCTCGTCAGCTGAAATCAAATTGAAGAACTCGTCAGCGTTATCTTCCTTTACAACAGTTTCAAACGAAAACAGTGTATCATTGTTTTCATTTTAAAATAGGCATTGGAAAGGGAAGGTGCATAGAACCGCAATGCAATGCCTATTTTAAAAATGAAATCTTTGAAAACCCTGTTTCCATTCGAAAAGGGATGCAGTGAAAAGGAAGGCAAGGCGGTCTTCAATTTGATATCAAGTGAGGAGGACAACTCGCATGGCCTCGCCTCCTTCTTCTCCCACACATACAAAACCCTAAAAACACTCTCTTCAGATCTAATCTAACTTCATCTTCTCTTTCTTCTTGATTTTCAGATCCACCTCACATCAAAATAAATAGCCTTCACCCTGCCTCTTCATTACGTCAGCCCTACTCTTTCATTCTTTTTTTTTTTTTTCTCCCTAACTACAACCTCGGTGCCAATACATAAATACATTAATTTCCTTCAAAATAATTTTTTTAATTAATCACATCTAAATTCTTAATAAATATACCAATCCAATAAACTAAATTATAAAATTTATACACTATTATTATTATTATTATTTTATTTCATCATTTTAATGAAAATGTTAGATAGACATTAGGATTAGGATCATCATTTTATTTCATCATTTTATCACATAATTATTCAAAAAAACTATAAAATTAAATATAATTGAGATTAATTTTATGATTTATATTATTATAAAATTATTAAATAATTTTTTTACAAAAATATTATAAAATATCTTTTTATAAAAATATTATTAATTATTTTAAAAAATATATATATGATCATTTTTATATAATTATTATTATATTTATAAATAAATATATAATTTTATACTTAAAAAAATGTTATACAATATTTTAATAAATATAAATATAATAGCATAAAACAATAAAACAACTTTTATTATAAACCTAGTACACACAAAATAAATACCTTATTGAGGTTATTTACATTTTATTTTGTTATTTCTCTTTTTTTAACATCATTAATTATATTTCTCCTCAACTCCTGTCTGTTATTATTTAATAATTAATAATTTTGGCATCTAAAATAAATGAAAAATTAGTGTTGTCCCTTTCTGGTGTTTGATAATTAATAAAAGAAATGATTGGAAAGTTTGTGGGAAGAGAGGGGTTTTGTGTTTATGGGAGAAATGGATAATGGAGGAGGACGGGATACTCATGCAAATATCCAAACCAACACAACCATCCATCACATACATAGATGGTGATGGGAGTTTGAGAATTTGATTTAGATTTAGATTAGAATTAGGATTAGAATAGAATCTCAATTCAATTACTCTTCCTCCACTTCCCTTCCCTTCTGTCCCTCTCATTCCAAATCTCTTCTTGTGAACTTCTCTTTGGACTCTTCCTTTTGCGTCAGGGTTTCCCTCTTCTCTGCACCCAACCCAACGAAAAGCACAATTCTTTTTCGGCAACCCCATCAACCATTCTGCCTCCAAAACGCCAAAATACATCTTCTCTGTCTTTTCCTTCTTCCTGGGGTTGCTCTAGGGTTCTCCTTTTCTCACCCTTTTCACTTCAAATCCATCCACAAAACCCCTTTTATTGACCCCCAATCGCACAACGCGATTACCTGCCCATAATCTTAAGTTATCTCTCTAGGGTTTGTGGATCAGTGTCTAAACCTGTTTATCACAATGTAGAGGAGTTAGAGATTCACCTAGCACTGTACTTCTTGCCTAAACATTACTATTTGTGAACAGCTTCAGTGAGTGCTTTCTATTTCAGGTGTTGTTGTTTCAAAGATAGCATAGCCTTTCTTTGAAACATGGGTTGTGTCTATGGCAAGTGTTGTTGTTGTTGTTGTCACCGGTCTTCATCAGAGGATGGTTCTAGGGATTACCGAGACATTGGCTTCATTCGTGGTCACAGGAAGAACATACTCGCTCAGAGATCACTTAAGCAAACTTCCGTTCCTTCCCACAACTTCATTTTGGAATACACTTTTCTCACTCAGCGGGGGTACTACCCTGACTCACCTGATAAAGAAAACCAAGATAGTTTATGCATTAGTACACAACTCCAAGGTAACCCCAATGTCCATTTCTTTGGTGTCTATGATGGGCATGGTCAATTTGGTAGCCAGTGTTCAAATTTCGTTAAGGATCGGTTGGTAATGAAGTTGGCAAATGACCCTGCATTGTTGGAGAACCCTGTTCAAGCTTACAGTTCTGCATTCTTGGCAACAAACCAAGAATTACGTAGTTGTAGTGAGATTGACGATTCTATGAGTGGCACCACCGCGATAACGGTGCTTGTTATTGGTGACACCCTTTATGTTGCTAATGTTGGTGATTCGAGAGCGGTGCTGGCTGTTAAGGATGGGAACCGCATTGTTGCGGAGGACTTGTCCTCTGATCAGACGCCCTTCCGCAGAGATGAATATGAGAGAGTGAAGCTTTGTGGGGCAAGGGTGTTGAGTGTTGATCAGGTGGAAGGGCTCAAGGATCCAGATATCCAGAATTGGGGTGATGAAGAGAGTCGGGGTGGTGATCCTCCCAGATTGTGGGTTCCTAATGGGATGTATCCTGGAACTGCATTTACAAGAAGTATAGGGGATAGTTTGGCAGAGTCTATTGGTGTCACTGCTATTCCTGAGGTGAAAACTGTTCATCTTACACCTGATCATCTTTTCTTTGTTGTGGCAAGTGATGGCGTATTTGAATTCCTTACAAGCCAAACTGTTGTTGATATGGTATGACTTGCATCCCTTTCTCCTTCTTGCTTTTATAATGTGTGAAAATATTTTCATAGGTTGAGGATATTGATTGTTGTTTAAAGGTTATGCAAGTTGCACTTAAAGATTTTTATTTGAATAAAATTGTCATTTTGTGCGTAAGGTATGTTTGTGGCTTATGGTACATAGGTATATGGTACCGGGAAATATCTGTAAATGTCTTTCTAATTAAATGCTATTATAATATATTTTAAGGTTCTTTTTCCACATGTTTATGGTAATATAATTGAAATCGAAAGCAAAAGAAAAATTACTGGCTATAACCTCATAAGTTGCTGATCTTATGTGAGTGTGTATATTTATTAAGCTTCTCCAATCGACATGTTTTAGTTATGTCTATCCTCTTATCATATGTATTAAATGTCATAACTATACTACAACAACATCAACAGTACCCATTAGGTATTAATTGCAATAATTATGGGAACTTTAGATGGTTCACTGTAAGAAAATGCTAATTGTGAATAGTTCTTTTGCATCCCTAGTGTTTACACAATCCTTGTAATAAGTTAGTAGTTCAGCAGAGAAACTTCCAATTTTTTTAACTGCTTGCTGCTGATCACCCCTAATCTGCTGCGGCACCATATACTAAGATTTCAATGTTTACTCCCCTGTGCAATTCCATAGATAAATTTGTGACTTTCCTAGGATTCCCTTGAAAAAACTGTGATTTATTTATGGTGTAGGCAGCAAGCTATATGGATCCTCGTGATGCATGTGCGGCTATTGCAGAAAAGTCATATAATCTATGGTTGGAATTTGAGAACAGAACAGATGATATAACAATTATCATTGTTCAGATCAAAGGTCTCTCCAATGTATGGATTCTTTATATTCCTTTGGTTTCATTTGCTTTTCTTTCTAGTTTATTTAAAGATTTTAAGTTTGTAATATTATATGATCGTCTTTTCCCATAGCAATAAAACAAACTCTCAAAACAAATGGTGGGGTTAGTTTTAAATTGATAAATTTACACAACATTGTTAGACTTTACGAAAAACAACTTTTTTTTTTTTGTAAAATGACGAATAGCTCTTCTTATTGATATCAAAATTTTGCTAGTGATGGATCAATAAATAAAGTTATCTTTATTGAACAACTCGTTTATCTAACTATTAGTCCAATATTGTAGTCAGGTACATCTGGAGTTGGATCAGATGAGATCAATGTTGGTGCTGTAATGAATTCCAGGACAGGAACTACTGAGATGAGCCCAGCCATAGAGGTTCAGTCTCCAGCATGTCCAAGACCAACTGAATGAGTATGATCTCAATCTCAAGAACATTGTTGATTTGTTTCGTGTCAATCATTTATTTGATCATGATCTATATAATTACTTCTCTCCAACCTTTTTGCTTTATAGTAATTGAAGAGAGGCTTTACTAAAGCTTCACCAAGTCTCGTTGCAGTTTCTCCCTAGTGGTACATTTCCATGTTCCAACATCATGTGCATTTTGCATTACTCTTGTACATTTACTGGTCACTACATTTTAGACTGCTCAAGGAAGCCAACTTACCAGCTTGAGGAGGTGGCATTATCTTGACAGCAAAAGGAATTTGTTCAGAACGTAAAAATCACAGTTAGTTCAAGTTTCATGTTGGTATAACCATGCAGAAACACCTCAGAGGAGAACACATGTGCTCACCTTCCTGTGATGCCATTGCACATCCTCTACCGATTTGATATTTAGAAGGGAATCAATAACGAACTAAAATAAAGGGAAGGTATGCAGGGAGATTGGATTTTGAGTTGTGACTATCATTTGCATTGAATCATGGAAGAAACTCGGAAGATGGTCACTGGTCAACTTGGGAGGCACACAGATACTACTTAGCATTTAAATGCATTGCCCTGGTTATCCTGTAGATGTTGGATCCAACTTGTGTGTATCACGAACATGTCTGGATTATTGATTGATAGCATTCCAAATTAATTTCATATTGACAAAAAGAAAAAAAAAATAATTACGTATCCTTTTAAATTGGTTATTCGTATTCATCAGTCAAGAGTAAGAATACAAAGTAAAAAAAAATTAAATCTCTAATCATGTACTTAAAATAATGATGTACTGTTATTTCTACAGAGATAAAGCAACAAATTGTACTTACGGAGAATATGGATGATTTGATTTTGTAGTATATTTAATTTCTAAATAAATTATAATAAAATAAACATAAAAATTCAAATTTCAAATATTAAAAAAAAACATAATTATTTATGTAATATATACTATGAAGTTGACCTTCATCTAATTTTTACGAAGAGTTAAATCTGAAATTTAGAAGCTTAACATTAATGATAACCCACTAATTAATTCTTTTGTTTTAAATGGTATGTATTTAGACGGTGAATCTCTCTATTTCTAGTTTCAAAATCAACACACTTTATATGGTGAGCGAACCTTATATTATATGGTGAGTGTGGATTATTAGATTGGTTAAAGATTTGATTTGGTTTGATTAAGATTCTTTAAGTTACATTAAAATTAAGGTTTGGTCTAAGATTGGATAAAATAGTTTGTAGTTGATTGTTAAATAATCTTGATGAAAAATGGAGTTTTTGGTCGTCCAGTGTGTAGTTTTTTGATTGACAACTTTCATTCCAATTTTATGCAGTTTCCATTTGAATTGCATGTTTGGAATTTGTGTCTCTTACTCTCTTCCTTAAACCTGCCAAGCAGACTATATTTCTTATTTCTTTCATCTTCCTCCAAACATAAACACTATTACATGATGCCACAACATGCATTGGATTTAAGATAAACCTCTCTTGCATCATTCCACTCTCAAGTGTAATATTTCACTAACCATATTCTCACTATAACCAATCATTCACACCACCAACTTTCCTTGATTTGTTAATTCATGAGTAAACAATTTTAACTTTACACATTTTCAGAAGTTTCAGACCATACATTTTACTTACCCAAAATACATAGGAAAATAGAACCTTATTTTCCTTCCATCTTTTGATTTGTGAAATACCTTAACTTGCGTAATTTCGACACATTTTGTGGAATACAAGCACAATTTTAGTCATACTTGAGAGGGTCGAATAAAAAAAAAATGTTCACGCCACATCAACATTAATTAATACTAATTAAAAATATTGAAGGCGTAATAATAATAATAATATTAATTAATAATAAAAAAATAATAGTAATAATAATATGGGTAGATGAGAATTAGAAATAGGTTATTATTTAGAGAGACGTTCAAAACAATGCTTAAAGCCTCCAAGATCTCAGGCGTAGACATCTGTAAAAAAATAAACAAATAAATAAATAAAGGAGAAAAAACACAACGATAAGAAAAAAGGTGTGAATTTTCTCCTCTCTGATTCTTTGATTTTGAAAATCGATCGTACCTTGGATTACTGGAAAATTTGCTCCATTCCGGTACGAATCGATCATCTAATACTGATCACGAGTCTCATATTGTGGATCTTTTCGCATCAGTGGCTCCGTTTGCTATTGTTATAATATTTAAAAATGTTTTCTTTTCATTACTTTGTTATTCATGGATGTGTTTTTTGAGTATTGATATGAATTGCAATACAATTGGGTGTTTTCAATTCATATTTTGTTAACCGGGATGTTCCTTTCGCTGAGATTACTGAATATATGTTTCTGGGTAGTTGATTAATTTATTCATTGTTTTTCCTCCTTTATTTGGATCAATAAGGAAGTTTAATATGCATTTTGCAATACTAAAATCCAGAGGTGATTAATTTGTTTGTGTTAAATGCATTTTAATACACAATGCCGTGTAATACAGTGTTTGCCATTGCAAATTTTATTCATTTAGGAGAAGAATGTCTGCACTCTTCTCTGATTTTTCCTCATCAATGTTATTCTCATATGCATTTTTCTTTTCAAATTCAAGGAACTTGATTTTGGAATAAGTAAATCATTTATGTTTGTCAATAGATGCTAAATGAAACTTAACAAGTGTGTTCTTCTTTTTTCTTCTTATTTTAGATTGCAACTGAAACGAGTTCATTGGTTGGCAGTTGTACCAGTCACATGTCTCCTTCAGTTTCTTGCCAAGAGAAACGAAGTAGGAACAAGAGAAAATTCAGGTCTGATCCACCTTTAGGGGAGCCAAATAAGATTATTCTTGCACCTCAACTCGAGTGCCGCAGTTATGAATTCTCTGCTGAGAAGTTTAAAATACCCCCAAGTCATGGGCAAGCCACTGCTTGTGACATATGTGGTGTTAGCCAAGATCATTCAGATGGACTGAAGCTTGGTCTTGGATTATACAGTCCTGGAACTTCTGAGGTCGGGCCTAGTCAATCTAAGGAAGAACCTGAGACATATGAAGTTAGTGATGCAGATTGGAGCGATCTCACAGAAGCCCAGCTGGAAGAACTTGTGTTGAGTAATTTGGATACCATTTTCAAGAGTTCAATAAAAAAAATTGTAGCATGTGGCTGCACCGAAGAAGTTGCTACGAAGGCCATCTTAAGACCTGGCATCTGTTATGGATGTAAAGATACTGTGTCCAATATTGTTGATAATACTTTAGCATTTATTAGAAATGGCCAAGAGATTGATATGTTACGTGAGCACTACTTTGAAGATTTAGTACAGCTTGGGAAGTATGTCTTGGCTGAATTGGTTTGTGTTCTTCGAGAGGTTAGGCCATTCTTCAGTATTGGGGATGCAATGTGGCGTTTGTTAATATGTGACATGAATGTGTCCCATGCTTGTGCAATGGATTGTGACCCTTTAACTAGTTTAGGTAGCGATAATACTGCTAATGTCTCATCTAGCCTAGCAGAATCACAATCAAAAGTAGAAACTAAAGTCCCTGAATTGACTCTTCTAAGTCCTAGTAAATCAATTCCTGCAGGTTCTCTTAATTCCCTATCAAAGAAACCCTTTCTGACAGGATTTCCTGGTGTGAACAACATGAATTCTCAAATTATTGGTGTAACCTCAAAGAATGAGGGCACCAGTTGTGAATCTGATTGCACTAATAAAGCATTCAGCGCAGCTGGAACATCTCAATCTGCCCTGATGGAAGAAAAGTGCGGAACAGTTAGAAAGGTCCATTCTGGTAGTACCAGGAGGGACTACATACTTCGACACAAATCATTTCATGTAGAAAAAAGTCATCGTTCTTGTGGGTTAAAAGGATCTTCAAGAGGAGGGAAGCTGAATGGCTTAAGTGGTTTAGTGTTGGATAAAAAACTTAAACCTGTATCAGAATCATCTACCATAAATTTAAAGGGTGCATCCTTACAAATAAGTAAGGCAATGGGAATTGATATGACTCAAGACAATATTAATGCTAATTTTTTATGTAATGCTGGGACTTCTACGCCCACTGCATTTAACCTAGATTCTTCTGATAGTGTTTCTAGATCGACCAATACTTCATATGCAATACATGCAGCAAATACTATACCCGCATTCTGTTCTCCAGTTTCATTATCAGCTACCAATACGGATCTTTCTCTCTCGTTGTCTTCAAAAATCAAGCCTTCTACAGAACCCGTTGGCAGCAATAATGAGGCACCTAATAGTAGTTATATGGGAATACCATGCTATAAGTTCCCGAGCAAGTGGATGCCTCAGGATGGAAAGGATGACATGATTTTGAAGTTGGTTCCAAGGGTTCGGGAGCTGCAAAATCAGCTTCAGGAATGGACAGAGTGGGCCAATCAGAAGGTTACGCAAGCTACTCGCCGCCTGAGTAAGGAAAAGGCTGAACTTCAGACACTAAGGCAAGAGAAAGAGGAAGTTGAACGTCTTAAGAAAGAGAAACAATGTCTCGAGGAAAATACCTTAAAGAAGCTTTATGAGATGGAAAATGCCTTGTGTAAAGTTAGTGGGCAGGTAGAGCGAGCTAATGCCACTGTCCGGAAGCTTGAGATTGAGAAGGTTGCATTGAGGAAAGAGATGGAGGCTGCTAAGCTACGTGCTATAGAAACTGCTGCAGGCTGTCAAGAGGTATCTAGGAGAGAAAAGAAAACACAACTGAAGTTTCAGTCATGGGAAAAGCAGAAATCCTTGTTTCAGGAAGAGCTAATGATTGAAAAACGAAAAGTGGCACAATTGCTGCAGGAATTAGAACAAACTCGAATGCAATACGAGCAAGTTGAGGTATGTTATCTTAAACTTATTCCAGCTTCTTTCATATGCTTCTTTATATCTTGTAAGCATTCACTTGATATCTATAACAATATAATATGTCTCGGAAGTTGTTTGATCTCACTTGTAATCTTATGATCTTGTCAAATAGGAAGTCATGATTAGTGGGTGGCTAGTTATGTAATGTTTCTAAGCTCTTCCACACTCATTTTATTGCTACAATAACAACAAACAAAACTTTTTCTCATTAGATGGGTCGGTTGCAAGGATCAGTGCCATTGCGTTGTGTCAAAATCTGATTCTTTAAAGAGACCGTTTGGATCTTCTAATTTCATTTGAGTTTTTTATCAACTCTATTGACTGGGGCATTTGTTGGTCTTCACTCCCATATTATTCTCAGAATAAAAAATAAATGGATTGTATGCTCTTGACACCACCAATATTTGCTGTCCATTTCTATGCATATGATATGATCAATTGGTTCTAATGTAGAACAAATGTACAGCGCCTGGATCAATATGATATTGGTCTCAAAACAATTACCCCCTTGCCAGAGTGTTAGCTAATAGCCATGAGGTAAAAATAATATTCATTGTCAGCATATTCAATTTATCACCTTTTAAAAAGTTGAGAAAACTAGCCCCTGCCCCCATGGCATTTATGTTCATTTGATGATCTACTTAATAAACAGTCAGCACAGACTTTATGGTGACTCAAATTTTTCTTTGTTCCCGTACACTTTGTATATTATTAGTTTTCTTTGAAGTGCTTATCAATCTTGTAGTTGCAACTCTCATTCAATTTATTGACACTATAAGAATTAAAATAAGAATATAGTTGTTAAACAGAAACATGATAAAAACAATTTGGTACACATAATGCATCATGCGCTATTTGTGAGATTCCACAAATGCTTGTAGCTATTTAGGTGTTAAATGAGTTATGTTACTGGGTTTGTTCTCATTGTTGAGGGAAAATATCACAGGGTAGATGGCAGCAGGAAGAAAAGGCAAGAGAAGAACTTCTCCAACAGGCTAGTTCTATAAGAAAGGAAATAGAGAGAATCGAGGAATCAGGAAAATCCAAGGAGGATATGATCAAATTAAAAGCAGAAAGGAATCTACAAAGGTACAGAGATGACATCCAAAAACTTGAAAACGAAATTGCCCAACTAAGACTGAAGACAGACTCTTCAAAAATTGCAGCACTGAGGATGGGCATTGATGGAAGCTATGCCAGCAAATGTTTGAGAGTGAAAAATGGGACTGCTCAGAAGGAATCCCAGACTTCTTTCATCTCTGAATTAGTCATTGACCATTCGGCGACAGGTGGCGTGAAACGAGAAAGGGAATGTGTGATGTGCCTTTCGGAGGAGATGTCTGTTGTATTCCTCCCATGCGCTCATCAAGTTGTTTGCACAACATGTAATGAACTCCATGAGAAGCAGGGTATGCAAAATTGTCCTTCATGCAGGAGCCCCATTCAGCAACGAATTGCTGTGCGCTTTCTTCGTAATTGATTTATTTGCTTTAGTGAGTTAAACATTTTGAATAATGATAATAATCATGCTGATAATAAAATAATAACCATGCTAATAATAATAATGTCTATGAGAATAATGCATTAATGCTTCTCTAGATGACATACATTGATTTACTTCAGTGACAAAGTTTGTGCTGTCATTTTCTTCTGCTCTTTTGATGTTTTCCCCTAATTTGCTTTTCTTGTTAAAGTTGCACTTGTCATCTTATCATGTAACGGACAATTTCTAATGATGACCCTCTTCATCCATTACAAGCAGTTGAAGTATGTGAATAAAATGGAAAAGATATCAACATTTATTTCTTATGTATGTGGTGGTTTTTTCAATTTTTCTTTCTTGTGGTTTCTAGTATCTTCTTTTGTGAGTGATCAACCTCAATCCTTGTGAAAACGATACACATCCACGCGGCGGAAGAATATCAGACCAAACACATGTGCCATCTACTGTATATGATCACTCTCTAGAGTCCTGTGACATAATCTCAACCTTAATTAAAAACATGAATTTTGTCAAAAGAAAATGATGTTTTATATGCACAAAATAACCCTTTTACTAGATTAAATATGAGACTTTGAGAGACTTGATCACGAAACTACAATGTAACTTTTTTTCACAAAATTCTTAAAAAAATATATATAAATTGAAATCTAAACTTTAGTTCTTATGCATTTAGCCCTTCTCCTATAAAAATTGTAAGTATCAGTACTCAGAGTCCTGAAATGCCTGAACTTTAGGATGGTAATCTACATTCTTTTTTATGTGTAATTTTGAAAGTAAAATAATCATTGTCAATCTCATTAAGTCAGTCAAATTTTAATAGATAATAGATGAATTATTATTATGAACAAGATAAAACTCATCTACATCAGCAAACATTCCTTTTTAAGTTTTAAAAAAAATATATATATATATAAATTTTGATTCTTATTTACATAAATAAGATTAAAAAAATCTACACAATTAAATAATAAAAATATATAAAATTAAAATATCTATAAAAAATTTATGAATTAAAGTCAGTTAAAATGTCAAATAAACTAGTTTTGTTTAATTAACCACTTAAAAAAAATTATTAGATCAATCGGACTTAGACTAGCAGATATTTTGATTTCTTTAAAAAAAAAACTAATTTTAAATTAAAAAATAAAATATACATTTTAAAATTTAAGATATATTAATAAAATTAATTTTAATTTTAAGTATAATATTATTATTATTATTATGATAGTGAAAGTAAATATGTTTAAATAAATTGTAAAAAAAAATATTTTCTTTTATAGTAATATTTAAGTAAATATACATCTTAATAATATAATAATAACTTTTTTATTATTATAATAATATCTATATATTTCTATTTTTAAAATAAAAATATATTTAAGTAATAACATATTTTGATTAATATTCATCACGATCTATTAAGTAATAAATATATTTAAGTACATATATTAAGTAATAATTATTTATTATTTAATTCAAATTTTTTGTATGGTGAATATACAACGGAATCCAAGCCATTTCTGGTTATCAGTTTAAACCAAGCCAAAAGTCACTATAACCAAATATATTAAGTAATAAATACATTTAAATAAATATTATATTAAATATAATACTATATTATAATTATAATAATAATAATAATAATAATATATTATAGTAAATATATTATTTAATAATATATTTACTAATAAATATATTTTTTATTCTATTATTCACAATATAGCTATATTTTTACGTTATTTTTCTAATGAATTAATATTTAATATTTAAATTAGTTTTAATTTTATATTTTAAAATATATACATATATATTATTTTAAAATTTTTATTTAATAGAATTTAATAGAATTTGCTCTTAAAATTGGTTTTAATTTTTTTTTCATTTTTAAATTTAAAATATTTTATATTTAATTTAAAGGAAAAAAAATTAGTAAAAAAGTGAAAAGAGAAATAATAGTAAAAATTTAAATAAAATAATAAAAAATAAAAAATATAATTATGTAAAATTAATTTTAATTTAGATAATTAAATATTTTTATTTATGTAATTTATTAGATAAAAATTAAAACAATATTAATTATATAAAATGAAATATAAAACAATAATATAGTATTGCAAAAACAGTTCCTAATATCACTATCTTAATAATATATGTAGTAAAAAGTAATATGTTATATATAAAAAAAAAATCATTATTATTACAATATTACCTAAAATTTATTATAATTTTGATATGTATAATAAAAAAAATATATTTAAATTTTGATGTGAAAATTAAATTCTTTGACTATTTTATCCTATTTATTAAAATGTTATGACAATAAAGTGAATTTTATTAAATATTTATATAAAAATATTTTTCGTTAATAATATATATAAATTAAAATTATAAGAAATTATGGAAGATAAGATTCGAAAAATAATAATAGAGCAATAGTTATTTTTCATGGGTTTTCAGCCTTGCCACGTGTTATATTTTACTTGGATCAAAAGTATATTCCACTTCACCTTCGTGGGTCCCACAACACTTTGCAGTTGTTGATATCTGTAGAACTAAAATACAAATACAACGTTTTGAAAAAAATAAAAACGTTTTTGGAATTTTATCCTTTTGATGTACCCAATTTACACACCATTCATTATTCCAATATTGTGTTTTTATTTAGTTTAATTTAATATTTTAAAAATAAAATTAAGTTTATATATTTACCCAAAATATATAAATAAATAGTCAAATATATATAATAAGCCCAAAATATTGGGAATTGCTTCCAAATTATTTGGTAATACTTTTCGTCTCCAAATTACTCGGCGATGTTTTATTGTAATGTCCGAAAAAATTGATAATATTTTTTATATATAAATAAGATGTAATATTGAAGATTGAAATTATTCATAAGTGTAGAAGTATTTTTACAGGTGAATTTCTCTAAGGAGCTCGGCGTTTCAAATAAGGAACTCAGTTCCTTTTATACGGAACTCCATCTCTGGTTCTATAGAGTCTCATCTTTTATTCGAGGTTAATTATATATTCTTATTTAACAATTTATATTTTTTTAGTCAATATAAGAATTAAATGATTATCTTATTTTATTTTCCATAGTGTCTTTTTTTTATTATAGATTGATATAACAGATTAAAAATTCAATATCTTATTTTATTATACCATGAATATGTGATATAATTTTGTTCTAATCACTACTCAATTCAGTAATCTTAAACTAAATTATGACCAACAATGGACACTTTTATTAAGAGAATTAGAAATACAAATCTAAACTGTGTTACAAGATTGAAAAAAATTAATGGAAAAGAAGCTAATGATTTTTTAATTTTTTTTTTTATGTGTGAGAGAAGAGTTGAAAAGTAGTAAGTATATTAAAATTAAGAGAGTAATTCTTATCTAATTGAAAAATATTTTAATCTAGAAAAAAAAACTTTAAACAAATAAATAAAATTACATTTAATGTAGTTAAGTCAACAAGGTTTTAGTTAAACAAAAATTTTCATAATTATTTTAAAAAATAAAGAAATAAATTTATTTTTTATAAATTAAAATTAGTTATACATAAATTAGTTTGTAAAAAAAATTATACAATTAAAGGAATTGTGAATAAATTAATTTTAATAAATAATATTTTTCTTGTCTAAATATATCCTAATAATCTCTAAATTAAACATAACTAATTAAATTTTATAGTTGTTTCTGTAACATTTTAATTGTGACAGAGATATCTATTTTGAAAACCATACAATAGTTAAAGCTAAAAATTGTGTTAAAAGCCTTTTATATCTAAGTTAAATTATTATAATTTTTTATGATCATTATTTATTAGTATAGATAAATAGATGCGTGTGAATTATTTTGGGGAGGAGGATTGAAGATAAGTTCAAAAACTATCTAGAAGATTCCTCATTGCGGAAAACTACGAAATTTTACACGAGAATTATTGAAACCACATCTTATTCAATTTTTTTAAAAATATAAAATATATTCAAAATCGGAGTAATATATTACATAAGATATTAAATATAAAATATAAAATATATTGAATAATTCTTTAGTTTTGTATATAATTATTTTTAAATAAATAAAAAATTCTGCATCTTGTAATTTCTGCTTTCTATTATTCATAAAAATGGGAAGAAGGACAAAAAAACATTTCTATTTCTCCTGACACACTTTGTGGTGTTAATAATGTTTTCATTCCGGAGCTGTGGGATGTTTGGACAATTATCCTTCTCTCTGGTTATTGTGCCACGTACCCTTATCCTGCATCAAGACAAAGGGTAAACTTGGTAATTCCGAAAAGAACAAAACTCTTCCTTCTCTCTTCTTCACATGATAAGAATAGAAAATCAAAAACATAAAAATTGTTATATAATCTGAGAAAAATACTAACAAATTAGCATTAGTTAGTCAAAAGTTTAGTTATGAAGAGGACTTTGTTCCATAACCCTCTTTTCGTCCACTCATTTCTCATCACACCCATTTCATATTTGCCTATTAAAACATCGAAATATAACAAAATAAATCATAGAGAAAACAGGGAGGGAAAACTTTACAACTTTCATTTCCATTTTCAGAACCTACTCTGTATATCAACTATTAACAAACCTCTTCCTCCTCCTCATTTTCTATCTTCAGGTATTTTCCATTTTCAGAACCTACTCTGTATATGCTGCCAACTTTCCTTGCATGATCACTATGCAGCTAATTCGCTTATTAACAATCTTCACTTTTTTGTGTTTTTTGAATTCCTGGTTTTTTGATCAATCAAGAAAAGCTTTTCTTTACAGTAATGCATATATGATTTTTATAAGGATCAAGTGTATTGGATAATTTTTGTATTGCTTTGATTTTGTTTATTTTTTCTGGGATGGGTGGGAATCAGTGTCAAGTTTATTGACAAATCCAACATGTTTGTGATCAAGTGAGATTTTGTTGTCTGCATCAATATTGGTCCACACAAGAAAAAAAGATGAATAAATTGGTGTTATTGTTTTAGTGTCAGGAGATAGATGAACGATGTCTTCCATGGTGAAAGGCATGTTCATAAGGAGCGGAGGGGAATATATGAATAATATGGTTTGGAATGGGAAGAAGAAACATGTGGAGCATAGTGAAGTTGTTGTGGTTGGTGGGGGAAGAAGGACAAGATTGCAGTGGGAGTTTCGGCTGAGATCAAAATCAAACAGTTTCACTGCATGGGAGAGAGGTAGAAGAAGATCATATCAGCCTTCAATAAGAGGCCAAACAATTCTTACCCCAAGAACCACTTCCACATCCACACCCACCACCAAGAAGGTACGTTACACCATTCATTATTTTCTCTGCAATTAGCTAAACACAATCACTCCATCATTACCTTTGATGCTCATGTACGCTAGGATTGAGAGACTGAAGCTCTGTTTCAACAAGATTTTGCAGAAAGATTAAACTAATTTAAAATTATAATATAAAGAAAAAATTAAATTATTTTTTCATAATTTAAGATTAACTTATATATAAATTAAAATTAAAATTTGAATAAATTATACGAAATATTTTTTATAAATTTATATAAATTAATTTCATTTATTTTTTTCTATTATTTTTTTTACAGAAAAACTAGTTTAAACATATCTAAAAATGGAGATTTGTAAACTTATTATACCGTTTTGTCGAATAGATATGAGAAGCTATGTAATAGGAAAAAAAATGATAAGTAATATAAAATATAAAAAACATAGATTTATAATTGAGAAAAAATATTTTACATGTCAATATTCAATAAAAAAAATCACTAATGAATTTATTTATTTTTATAAAAATTACTTTAAAATTACAATACCTTGGTTTTTTTTAAATATTTACAATGAAAATAGTTTTACAACTATTAAGTTCAGTTATATATATAAACTATTTAGTTTTTTTGCAATCATTGATTAAAACACTGTTAAATAACCGGTTAAATAATAATTTCTTATCACATAAAGTACTATAAATATATGATAATAATATTTCAAAATATGCTTACTTAGTTGAAAAAAAAAAACTTATGATAAAAGTATGCTATTTACTATTCAGTATTATAAAAAAAAAATGATTTGTGTCTGCTCCAAAATTTTATAGGATGTAAGAAAAATCCAAGTCTTTTTGGGCCTCTAAGACCTCAAAATATAATGTGAGGCCCAAATGTTAATAATGCTAAAGTCGGTCCACGTCAACAAAGAATATCCCAGTGGACTTAGTATTCTAATATTTATATTTTTGTTGAATATAATTAAATAAAAACGGACCAAAATATAGAAATTAAATAACTGATAAATCATTTAGTTTTTCAACTTTCTAAATATATTATCCAATTTACAAAAACTCCTGTAAATAATAAATTTTACAATAAAATTTATAAATAAATGACTTTTTAATAAACAAATTATATGTGCTTCTTAAATAAGTCATTTTTTTATTCAAATATATATGTATATTTTTAATTTAAATAGGTGACTCAAGTTGTTTAATTAAATGCATGAAGTTAATAACAATAATATCATAATAAAATAGAGTGGTGTATAACTATTATTTCCCAAAGCATTTTACCTAACATTTCTGTGAGTTTGTTTAACAGCGGGTATTCACTTTTGGCAAAGGTAGAAGTGAAGGAAACAAGGCCATGAAGTCCTTGGTAAGCATGCTTTTTGTTTTTTCACATTTTAAAAAGATTTTAGTAATTATTAAATGTTAATTATAAATTTGATCCTTCAATTATTCAAAAATAAGTAATTTTAATTTATTTTTAATATATCATCCAATTAATAATAAAATATATTACATCTTTATTAATATTAAAAATATTAATTATTCATATAAAATACTAATATATCAATAGTAAAGTTTTGTTAAGTTTATATATATATTATAAAGATTGAATTGTACAATTGAAAAAAAAAAAATTAAAAGTGGATTTCAACCTTAAAAAAAATAATTAAACTGGTTTCTTTTTGTTATGTTCTTATTAATGGTGATTTTATTAGATTCCATCATGATAAAACTTTTACACATGTTAATCAAAAAAGGTTGTTTGCTTGTTCCCTTTAAATTGATGAACTTGTTAATTACAGTTGGGAGGAAAGGGAGCCAACCTGGCAGAAATGGCAACCATTGGCTTATCTGTGCCTCCTGGACTCACTATATCAACAGAAGCATGCCAAGAATATCAACAGAATGAAAAGAAGCTACCAGATGGCTTGTGGGAGGAGGTACTTGAAGGCTTGCATTTTGTGGAGAATGAAATGGGAGCCACTCTTGGAAATCCTTCAAAACCTCTTCTACTCTCAGTTCGCTCTGGTGCTGCGGTAGGAGGGTTCTGCATTTGGTTTTGGTTTTTTCTGTGCTCTTGTTAAGTGCCTCAACCTAGCATCACTTTTGGAATTTGGAGTCACCTTTATACTTAAAGGGCCTAAATAAAAATGAGTACCATTAATAAGCATAAGCCCCTTATTTTGACATTGCCATTGGTTTCCAATCACGAAACAACCATGCAAGAAAATGAAGTTTGTTGTAGCTAGCATTGATTCAACTCAATCAATGATTTCAATCCAAGATTCTTAGCTGTGAAGTTCTTGAACATCCAATTCTATTTATAACTGTATTCGAATTTTATTTAAATTTGATTCCTTTTATGGTGTGTATAACATGTTAATAGCCTAAACTTACTTGTTTCCCTTGCATTTACTAGATTTCCATGCCTGGGATGATGGACACAGTTCTCAACCTTGGATTGAATGATGAAGTGGTTGCTGGGTTGGCACAAAAAAGTGGAGAGCGGTTTGCTTATGATTCTTATAGACGTTTCTTAGACATGTTTGGAGATGTTGTAAGTGGATTTTTGCACCCTATGCATTGCTTTTGTGCTTGCTTATTTTTGTAAATTGTCAACATTTCTTTAGCATCTCAAACTAAGCCCTAAACGAAGAATTTCTAGGTCAATGCAATATGTCAGTATCTTTCTTTAAAAGGTAGAAAACTAATATAGATGTGTTTCGTTGCTTTTGTTCTAACTGTTCTTTTATGTTTCATGGAGGTAATGGACATTCCTCACTCGTTATTTGAGGAGAAGTTAGAAAAGCTAAAAATTAAAAGAGGTGTTAAACTTGACACTGATCTAACAGCCTATGATCTCAAAGATCTAGTTGAGCAGTACAAGAATGTGTACCTTGAAGCCAAGGGAGAAAATTTTCCCTCAGGTGCTGAAAGAAACACACACCAACTTCTTCACTTTTTGTTCTGATATATTCTCATCGTACTAGCCATTGATTCATGTCCACTATCTTCACCAAATTGTTTTAAGAAAAAAATATATATCCGCTCACCTTTCTTATTCCTTTATCAATGCAGATCCAAAGAAGCAGTTAGAACTAGCTGTTAAAGCTGTTTTTAATTCTTGGGATAGCCCGAGGGCAATTAAGTATAGGAACATTAATCAAATCACTGGGCTAAAGGGAACTGCTGTAAACATTCAGTCCATGGTGTTTGGTAACATGGGGAACACTTCAGGAACTGGCGTCCTTTTCACTAGAAATCCAAGTACTGGTGAAAACAAACTTTATGGCGAATTTCTAATTAATGCTCAGGTTACATGTGATTTACATTTTTTTCCTTCCATGTCATTATCGTATCTGTTAACCTGTGGATGTTATCATTTACTCTTGATGTTGATGTTTCAGTAAATAAATGCTGAATTGTTTTCTGTTAGGGAGAGGATGTAGTTGCTGGAATCAGGACACCTGAAGATTTGGAGGTCATGAAATCTTGCATGCCAGAAGCTTATAAGGAACTTGAGGAGAATTGTGAACTTCTAGAGAAACATTACAAGGATATGATGGTAAAGTTTCAGTCTTTGTATATATTTGTTCTGCTTTTATAATTTATACTAATTGTATAAATTGACTGGTAAACAAAGATTCTGAAATTTTGATAATATTGTAGGATATTGAGTTCACTGTTCAAGAAAATAGGTTGTGGATGTTGCAATGTCGAAGCGGAAAACGTACAGGTAAAGGTGCAGTTAAAATAGCTGTGGATATGGTTAATGAGGGTCTTGTTGACATTCGTTCTGCAATCAAGATGGTAGAGCCACAGCATGTTGATCAACTTCTCCACCCACAAGTATATACTTGTCCTACTATTATCCATTTATCATGTGCCTTTGACTTTTTTTATACATAGGAAAATGTTGACGTTGATTATTAGTGTTGATTTTATACATACAGAATTCATAAGTTTTTATTACAAAAGAAAATATTTAATTTAATGAATTTTTTTTTCCATAAAAACTTAATAATTTATGTGCCTAAAATCAGTTATAAGGGCTGACGTTAACAAAACTGATGATATAAATAATGCATTAACCGGAACAACTTGAAAGTTTAGATTAACTTTAGAAGGATTAACCAAACTAGAAAAAAGAATATGGAAGATCATAACCACATAGACTGTATAGCATTGTATTCGCTAGATATTTTATTGTTTAATCAAAGTGTTTAGTTATTTTCCATTAATTTTTGCCCACTAACTTATCAGATTTAGGTAAGATACTAATGGTCTAAACTGCTCTAAATTTATTTGATTAGTTTGAGGATCCATCTACTTACAAGGACAAAGTGATTGCCATTGGTTTGCCTGCATCCCCTGGAGCCGCAGTTGGGCAGGTGGTGTTCACGGCTGATGATGCTGAAGAATGGCATGCACAAGGAAAGAGTGTTATCTTGGTAATTCTTTTTTTCACTTTGTAATTGTTTTTGTTTTTATTCTCTTTTTTTTTTTTCTTTTCTTGAAACCTTTCTTGTTTTAGCTAGAAAAATTCAGAGTTGACTTAGGCAAAATATTAAATGCTATTGCACTCTTGAACTGTTGAAGGTGAGGAATGAGACAAGTCCAGAGGATGTTGGGGGTATGCATGCAGCTACTGGAATCTTGACGGCTAGAGGTGGTATGACATCTCATGCTGCTGTTGTAGCCCGTGGATGGGGAAAGTGTTGTGTGTCTGGTTGCTCTGATATACTTGTAAATGATGCTGAGAAGGTAAACTTGAATTTTCGATTTATGCAGTATCCATACTAATAAAAGATCTTCATGTTGTGATTATGAATAATTTTAATTGATAATGCAGGTGCTTATAGTTGAAGGCAAGATTATAGCAGAAGGAGAATGGCTCTCACTGAATGGAACCACTGGAGAGGTGATACTCGGAAAGCAACCACTTTCACCTCCGGCTCTAAGCGATGATTTAGGAACTTTCATGTCCTGGGCAGATGAAATAAGGCATCTGAAGGTGCTGCATATTTTTTATCTGCTCCAGATGTTGAGTTGAATAAAAGAAAACTTGTTTTCTATAAATTTTCTAATATGATGTTGTCTATTATCAGGTTATGGCAAATGCTGACACTCCTGAAGATGCAGTAACAGCTAGACAAAATGGTGCTCAAGGGATTGGACTTTGCAGGACAGAGCATATGGTACAACAAACATTCAACTCATTGTTATTTCTAAGTCAAAAGTGTGACTACCTTGGGATAATTATATCTATATCCTCCTTATAAACTAAAATTGACTTAACGGAAGTCCAAATTGAAATGGACTTTTTCATTCTTTTTTACTTATTAACAGATGGTAGTTACAAATTATATGATTACTTTTGGCATGTTTTGGTTGTAGTTTTTTGCTTCAGACGAGAGGATAAAGGCTGTGAGAATGATGATAATGGCGGTTACACAAGGGCAACGGAAAGCTGCACTGGACCTGTTGCTACCTTATCAAAGATCAGATTTTGAGGGGATATTCCGTGCAATGGATGGTCTGCCAGTAACAATCCGATTGTTAGATCCTCCACTTCATGAATTTCTTCCAGAGGGTGACCTGGAACACATTGTCAGCGAACTAACTTCTGAGACAGGAATGAAAGAAGAAGAAATCTTCTCCAGGATAGAAAAACTATCAGAAGTGAACCCCATGCTCGGTTTTCGCGGCTGCAGGTTTGTCCTCCTCATCTCACAATGCTTGTGTTGTGTGTGACAGAAAACTGTAATCTGTCCGTATCAAATATGACTGATGATTAGTGTTGAGATCAGAAAGTTCATGTTCGATTTGCAATTCCTCATGTTTGACAATTGAAATTCTCTGAACAGGTTGGGAATATCATACCCGGAACTGACTGAGATGCAAGCCCGTGCAATCTTTCAGGCTGCTATTTTAGTGAAAAACCATGGTATTACAGTTCTTCCAGAGATAATGGTTCCACTTATCGGTACACCTCAGGCATGATCCTTTTTCTTACTTATTTCTTTGCTCGTTGGATGTCCTTTAATTTACTTCACATGTATCTAATCATGCGTCCATATAATTTATGAGAAAAATCTCAGTCCATGTTATACTTTGAAACATTACCTTGTATCCCTTTCTCCTTAACTAAAAGCCTCTTGAAATATGATGTGAATCAATATTTTGGTTTTGATCTTAATGAAGCTCCTTTGATGTAATGATTACATGATGTAAGCCCCCCGAATTTTTAATTGGCAGGAATTAAGGCATCAAGTGAGTTTAATAAGGAACGTTGCTGATACAGTGTTCTCTGAGATGGGTTCTTCCTTAAGCTATAAGGTTGGGACTATGATTGAAATTCCAAGGGCAGCGCTAGTTGCAGAAGAGGTAACATTTATATCCTGATGTCTTGCACATTTACTCTTTAATAAATATTTAAGAATGAGATAAAGAAAAACAGTCTTCTTTTCGCATTCATTCGGTTGTAACTAGTACATTGTAATCAGCACCTGAGCCAGAACCATATTGTAGACTTATAATTGCAGCACAAGAGTTAAAAGGATCATTTGTCCTCTTTTGTTATTCACACTTTCTCATCTTATAATCGATTCATCTAGATTGCAGAGGAAGCAGAATTCTTTTCATTCGGAACCAATGACCTTACTCAAATGACATTTGGATATAGTAGAGATGATGTTGGAAAATTTCTTCCCATCTACCTATCCTCTGGGATTCTGCAGCATGATCCATTCGAGGTTAGTTGCCTCATGTTTGTTTGGCCATCTACACATAATGAAGGACGGTTGCTGAATTTGAATTGTTGACTGTAATTGTAGGTACTTGACCAGAAAGGTGTGGGTCAACTCATCAAGATTTGCACAGAAAAGGGTCGTGCTGCTAGACCAAACCTAAAGGTAGGAAAAGTAACTTAATAATAAAAATTTAAATTAATTTTTTTGTTACACATCTTACTTAATCTTACAACATGAAAAATGGAGATCAAACATTATATTGATTATCAGGTTGGAATATGTGGAGAGCATGGTGGGGAGCCTTCTTCTGTTGCATTCTTTGCTGAAATTGGACTTGACTATGTTTCGTGTTCTCCTTTTAGGTAAGATTTTCAGCTCAAAACAATATGAGAAAATGAAAATTTTGTATTTTCCAATGTCAAACTGAAACTATGAGGACACCTTTGCAGGGTTCCAATTGCTAGGCTTGCGGCAGCTCAAGTTGCAGCTTAAGAAACAGTTGCCTATATGACAAGCATGAGAGAGAGGATTGGTTGACTCTCCACAACTGTAAATAACTGCTGTTCATCACAGATATAAAGGAGGGCTTCTAATATATAGAAGTGAAAGCAAAGTAAAATTAATAAGCAAATCTATGCAAATGAATAGTAATAAGAGCGAAAACATTGTGTACAAACATTCATGCAAATGTTTCTCTCATACAGTGTCTTGTCATATAATAAGACTGAATCTGTAAAATTCTTGTACATGTTCTATTGGATTCTATC
Source organism: Macrotyloma uniflorum (assembly GCA_016859785.1). Lineage (NCBI taxonomy): Eukaryota > Viridiplantae > Streptophyta > Magnoliopsida > Fabales > Fabaceae > Macrotyloma > Macrotyloma uniflorum. Next base: position 5,482,642 of record BDMB01000005.1, read on the forward strand.
ATAATAAAAATACCTGAGAAATTCTTCGTTTATTCATCTTCCCCTCGCACTCAATTCCTGTAGCACGTGTCATTTAATACGTATATGGTTAACACCAGCATGTAAGTGGCTCTCTCCATCTCAAGTAGGTTTTTGTTGAATTTATTATAATAGATAAGAAAGCTGGGTACCTAAGATGTTTATATTGAATTTGTTTCAATTTTTTTATTAAATATTTATTTAAATCAACTATAAAAATTAAATATAGATTATTTAATTTAATATAAGATTTAAATAAAAAATTAATACTATAGAATATACAAAATTATTAAATATAAACATACTATAATTTTTATTTTTATAATTATTGTTTCATTTATTATTCTTATATTTATAAAAAAATTATAGAATATTATATTTAAAAATAATTTTATAAATATAATATAACTAAATTAAAAATAATTTTTATGAGATATATATTTATTAATAGTTATTTAATTTTAAATATATAATTTTATATTTAAATATATTAAATGATTTGATTCATATTGTAATATAATTGGACAGGCCCAAGAAGGAGGAATTGGGTCCATATTGTAATTTTGAAATTTGTACAAGCGAGAAACCCTGGGAAAGAAAACGGGTTTGGAAGTGGAAGCAAAACTGAATCAAGAAGAATGGGGTGGGAAAGCTATGTGGTGGTGCACAACATAGCAAAGAGGCACAACGTGGGAACGCTGGCTCGCAGTGCCACCGCCTTTGGCGTCTCAGAACTCATCCTCGTTGGCCGTAGAGATTTCAACTGTTTCGGCAGCCATGGCTCCTCCTCCCACCTTCGATTTCGACACTTCCACTCCCTCCACGACGCTCGAAACTTCCTCAAAGACAAAGACTGCGATATTTGTGGCGTTGAGATCACAAGCGACGCTCTCCCTGTTAATCAACATCCTTTCAAGAAAAACACCGCATTCCTACTCGGCAACGAGGTAGTTACTTCTCTTTCGCTTTTGCATCAATTTCAATTTTCCTCCTTTACTCTTCTATATTTTCTTCTTGATCTCTCTGCAGGGTACGGGGCTTTCTCCTAAGGAAATTGAGATATGCGACTTTTTCGTCTATATTCCTCAATACGGCGGCGGCACTGCTTCCTTGAATGTTACTGTAGCTGCTTCCATTGTACTCCATCATTTCGCAGGTTTGTTTTGTACCCCATTAGATCAATTACATTAGTTTGTATTGAATTAAGGATTATCTTATTTTATTTAAAATTATGTGCTTATGCCAATCCCATTTCCAGTGCGTGTACTTCTTGAAAGTTGGAACATATGTTGTACAACATAAATTTTATCAGGTTAAATTGTTCATTTGATTTGATCTTTGTTGTTCTTTCCATAAGTATTAGCCTCTCTACTTGAGAAAACTGTAAATTTTGGTATCCGTACTTGCATGTTTCTCTATGTCTTCTTCCCTCTTGCTAATACCGGATGAAACTTTCTAGTAGTATAAAACTGCTACGAAAACTGTTTAGAGATTAAAACATACAATATTTTAGGGACTAAAATTTAAGTTGAAAAGATCTACAGAAAACATCCTGTACAATGGGAACAAAACTCTTTATTGTTTCTGTGTCTATTTCTTGGTCACCTTTAAGTTTATGGAGAACTTTATCCCAAAATTCATAGACGATTGTCTTTTATTCTACAACAAATTGTCTTGCAAAAGTACATTTAGAAATTCGATTATATATATTCATTCTATTTTTCACTTATTTTCCTTTTTCTTTCACCTACGTATTCACTTTTTCTATTTCTTTAACCTCTTCAAACAAAGCCATCATTTGTTTCTGACAACAAAATACAGACAGCCAGGCAATTGGGTCGCCAAACTATGGGAACTGCATTTTGTTACAAATCCAATTTTCGTTAAGATATAAGTTTCAACTTTCAACTGCTTTTGATATAATTCCATATAAAACTGTATATAGTTTCTGAAACATTTGTTTTTGCCAGACTGGGCAGGTTTTGAAGAGAGATCTCGTGATGGAAATAAATTTGTTGTGGCTGAGAGACCCGTAAAACAGGGTCGACGTAATTACTGCACTGAAGCAGAAGATTCTATCATTGAAGAGCGTAAAGCTAGAAGAGAAAATGCTGCCAATGGTTTCTTTGATGAGGCTGAGAGTGGCAATTCATCTTCAAACCTCCTTGATGCATTATTTGTTGATGGTTAATGGAAAATGTGTGATTACTTGACGGTAATGAGTAATTGATCTTTGAGATCGTAGGTTGAGGGCTTAAATGCATCAGTTGCAACAGAGGAGAACCAACATCTAGTCTATTTAATGGGTATTGGGGAAAACTGACTATTAACATTGCTGACTTTATATATTTAACATTTCAAAAGGAATCTGGGGGAAGGAAGCTACTGAGTCAGGTGTGTATATTGTAATTTATGGTGTAGGTTTTCTGCAACTGCCGGCAGTTACAGGACATGGAGTTGAAGCCAATATTATTTTTGTAACATGATACTGCAATTTGTTTCCTGATGATTACTAAAGCCTCTTGAATGAGGGCAAAGTTGCCTATTCCAGTAGTTTCGGTGGTTCTTTTGTCTTCGTCTAAATTATGTTGTTATTTTGTTAGGTTAAAGATGAGACACATCGTTGTCCCCTTTTATCGTTATTTATTTCTCTTTTTTTCAACTGTTACTTCTTATATTTGAGGTAGTAGAGAAGAGAACACCTGCTTCTAAATTACTTGACAAGTGCTAAATTCAAGGTTCAATTGGATTCATTTTAGGTCCTGGGTGACTCCAATTTTAGAGGTATTTCTTTCATTTAGACCTTAGTGGGTCACCTGAATGACCATTGCACTAGTTGGTTTGGTCAATAGATAAGATTGACGAATGAATCGTTTAAAAACATTTTGTTTCTATGAAAACATGCTATAAAACAAAATAAGAAGTAAATGATATTATGAACTATGATATATCAAAATCACTTGTATGTTATGTAAATGGTCCAATAGCAAGAAATTTATAAGGAGTTTCCGAAAATTTTATTAAAATAATTTTTTTTAATCACTTGTATATTAATAATGAATTTAAAATTTAATTCATAAAATAAAATTTATATTTTTATATATATTAATTTGATTATATATTTAAATAATATGGATTATGTTACAGTTAAATTAAGAATTTGTGTTCTTTGTCCATCATTATTTAAATGAGGTGGGATGACAATTCAGATGGATTTAAAACCCTTCATATTCATCGAAATGTTGATTATTGGTGATTGCTTGGGAAACTCTCGCGCAAAGAGTTTAGGTGCCCCTCCTCGTTTCCACGAATGAAAATGTGACAGACGTGTATCGATGCCATCATCTTTTTTAAGCTATTAAAAGGTGTCATAGATGTTGAAACGATTAATTTGATTGAATATATATATATATATATATATATATTTATATAATATGTGTGACAAATAAAATTTTTAATTTATCTAACAGATGTTTGGATGAGACTGAGTAACTATGATTTTTAAAATGAATAGAAGGTTATGATAAATGATATTATGATTTTAAAAACAAGATTATTTCATCAAAAGTATATATAGAAATGCTACTAAGTTATAAGTATGTAATATATAATATTAATATTTAATTGTGGGATGTGTTAATAATATTTTTAATGATAATTCAAGTTATATATAGATAAATAATCATAAAAATTGATAAAACTTATGTTATTTATTTTTAAATGTAAAAATCATCAAATATAGATAAATTAGATTTTATTAATATAATATTTCATTATCTCTTTCACCCGTGTGTGATAGGTATTTTGCTGAAAATGCAATCAAATTATTTATAATTTTTATGTTTAAGTTAAAAAAAATTGAATGATTAAATATATTTAACTAAAAAAATATATTAAAGAAATCAATAAACAGTACTTGTCACATCCAATTTCCCAGGCAGAAAAGCAAAAGGGTGTTCTTGAGTCTCTGGATAATAGAAAGGCTAGTACAAAAACATATCATACTAGCAGCATTCGGCAATGTTTTCAGATGCCCACTTTGCTATAGCCATGAGAAAAAATAAAATGAAAAACAAACTACTAATATTAACTAGGGTATCCAATTCCATGGCGATTATTGGGGAAAATCATGAACACCCCACCCGCAAACACCCCGATAACTGTTGGCAGCACCTGAAGCAGACTCTTCTGAAATGACTCAAAACTAGGGTAGAAACAGTGCACAATGTTGGTATCCAACAGCCCCAACACAGCAAACACTAACAACGATAAAAAAGCATGCACAAAGTCTCCAACCCCGAGTCTGTACCCCGACAAGTCAACGGAGTTGGAAGCTGGAGAAGGCCACAGTCCCTTAGGGGTTACGATGGCATAGTGTTTCTGGTTGTCACTGCCTGTGTAGCTATCCGTGAAGGAAGAAAAGGCGCAAAAGAAGCTACAAGTGACAAGGAGAATGGCACTCAACAACCTGTTGGTGGCGTTGCATTGACCGCTGTTAGTCACAACAGGGTTGAGGAACTGGAACACAAAAACTGTGCCTGTCGGAAGCAGCTTTATGAAGCTGCCAACTGCTGAGAATGTCGTGTTTGTGACGCCTGCACTTTGGTTTTGGGAGGTACTAAGTAACGGTTGTTGAGTGTTCGTAGATAAACCGTTGGCGTTCATTTTTTGGTTTTCTTTTTCTCTTGATGGTGCTTGGAGGTGCAGATTTTCAGGTGAACACACACGCCGTATAATGAAGTGTTGTGTTTTTTCTTTCTATGCCTCTGATGTTTGTGTTGATCATATAGAAGCACAAACATGGAGGTGGTTGATTCTGAGTAAAATGGCTTCATAATTTTAAAATTATCTGCACCGTCTTGACAGAATTTTTAATATCGCAAATTGCATTAAGTCAAAGAAGATTAAGAAGACGCACACATAAAAAGTCAAACAAAAACTAGCACAAAAAATTATTTGGCAGGGCAGTGTAATAGCAGATACATTACAGGTTGTTGAGTTCTGATTAAAAACAAATATACCTTTCCATACCCAAAGTTTGGCATCAATTTAATTGACTTTTTTTGTTTACTCTAATCCTTGTACAAAAAAAAACAAAAAACTTTTGCTTCTACGTTTCTTTCCTCGCCATCACTTCCACGTATCTTTTAACTTATGGAAGTAGCCTACTAGATAATGATTAATTAAATGTCTTCAACATTGTTTTTTCAACCACTTCCTTTTTACAAATTTTCTATCATTGGTTTTAAAAATATACCAGAAGAGGCCTTACAATCATTCGATCAAAAAGATTTATTATGAAACAATATTTTTTAAATTAACATTAATAATATTATTTTACCTATATTTGCGACGAACGAAGTAAATGTATTATATATATACTAAGAAAACTAAAGTCGCCAAATCCTCTGCAACATGTTCCCAAATATTAAAAAAGAAAAAAAAGTTTTGGCCAAATTATTAGGAGACCAACCTGGTCCCTCAACAAACTCGCTACGCCATTCAAATATGACGCAATCAACTTTCATAGCATGCATGCGCCAATATATATACTAAGCATTCTCATTCGGATACTGCAGAGGTGCGGTATTATTGGCTTTTGGGGTGGTGTCGTTGGAGTCACGTGTTAAAGCATATCCAATTCCATGGCGATCATTGGGAAAAATCATGAACACCCCACCCGCTACTACCCCAATAACTGTGGGAAGCACTTGAAGAAGACGCTTCTGAGTTGACTCAAAACCAGGGTAGAAGCAGTGCACTGTGTTGGTGTTCAATAGTCCCAGCACCGCAAACACTAACAACGACAAGAATGCATGCACAAAGTCTCCAAACTTGAGTCTGTAGCTTGACAAGTCAACGATGTTGGAAGCTGGAGAAGGCCAGAGTCCCTTGGGAGTTACGATGGCATAGTGCCTCTGGTTGTCAGCGCCTGTGTAGCTATCAGTGAAGGAAGAAAAGGCGCAACTGAAGCCACAGAGCAGAAGGAGAATGGCGCTGAGGGACTTGTCGGTTGCTTTGCATTGGCCAGTGTTGGTCAAAACGGGGTTGAGGATTTGGAACACGAAGACTGTGCCTGTAGGGAGAAGCTTTATGAGTCTGGCAACTGCTGAGAGTGTCGTGTTTGTCACACTCCCTCTACCATTGTTTTGGGAGCTCGATGGTAATGGAGTGTTTATGGATGAACTGTCTGCAATCATTTTTTGCTTTTGTTATTTCTACTGTTTCTCTCTACTTTTCTGGGTCCTGCAGTTGCAGTGATGCTTGTGTTGATCTTATAGAACCAGAAATAGGTGGCGGCTTCAGTTGTAATTGACTTGGAACCACTCGAGTTTCGTGTGTTTTGAAATTTCAGACCAATCTTAAAAGATTTTCATGCCATGTAAGATTTTCAGAATAAATGTGAGACAAGGAAAAAAAAAAAAAACATACGCACGAAGTTATAAAGTCAGACATAAAAGAGACATTACAGGTGGCTGTTTTTCATTTAAGAAATGTATCTCTCTCCTAGTTTCTGCGATTTATACAGTGCTATCTTAATCGTACGAATTTAAATAAAGTTTCAGTTTCTCATCATAATCTAATATTTTTTACTTTAATCCTTCTACTTAATTTTTTTTCTTCAACGTTTTTTTAGGTTAAGTTTATCTATAAATACTTATATACAAAATAAAAAAAAAATATTTTATACACAAAATTTAATTTAAGCTCAAGTTAAAAATAATAATACGAAAAAACTTATTTATAAAAATAATAATTTTTATTTTTTATTTTTCCTTTAAAATATTTATGAAGAAACATGTCCAAACTTATTTCGAGCTTTTTACTGTAGAATATGACATAGTTAAATTCACAGATAAATATAAAAATGAAAACAAATATTAAGAATAGGCAATACATCTATTATTCATTAAGAATAACTGATGTCGAATGCTAAACATTAAGAATCTCATCTAAAAAAATATTATAAATTTTAAAGAAAAAGGGTAAAATATGAAGAAAAAAGTAAAATATTTTTTAGTAATTAAAATTAATATTTATATGTTAATTTGTATAAGTTTTTTATATAAATTTTAAATTTATATATGTAATTAATATATGTATAATATGATATGCATATGCTAATTTTTATTTTGAATTACATATACGTATACATAATTTAATTTTTATTTATGGAGAAATAAATTTAATATTTTTTAAAAAATAAATTGTGGTAAAAAGTTGAGGACAAGCTTATTAAAACATAAAGTAAATTAATATGAAAAGCCGCCAGTTCGTACAACTGATTAATTCTTGTTTTATTTGTTAAATTAATAGCCATTAAAAGATAATGTAAATTATGATGAAACCAGAGGCTCCCTCTTCCATAAACTTTATTTTAACTTTTCAGGTCAACAAGATAAGTCAACAATTTAAAAACAAAAATATATTTTTCTACTGATTAGACTCTTTATAGGATACCAAATAAGAATCACAATTAAAACTCCTCCCACAGATTTTTTTTATTTTTATTTTTCGATAGAATTTGGTATCAATATTAAATAGTATTTTTAGTGGATATTTTAATTATCTATAAATAATAAAATAGGTATAAGTATTATAATATTTATACATGCGGATATTCATTGTTAATAAATTTTATTTGAATTTTTTATAAAATCTGGTATCTAAAATTTAATTTTATACAATTTTTATTCTTATTTAAATTTATGAAATGAAAAGTTTTAGAGAGATTTATTTAATTTAAAATTATAATTTATATTATATTTTATTTGTATTAACATTTTATGATGTAATTTTATTTGAATTATATTTAAAGATAAAACTTTTATTTAAGTTTATATTTAAAAAAAAATTAAATAATTTTATTAAGAAAAATAAAATGATTTGTGAAAACTCGTTAGATTTGTGCGTAAATTACTGATAGGCTTTCCCCATTGTCAATAAACTTCAATTTTTTTAAAGACGTCTCTAAATAAATATTTTTTTATCTATGTTAAAATAAATGTTAGGACCTAAAAAATATAATAATTTTAAATTAGAGTTGAATAAAAACAAAGAAATTTATTTGCATAGACTAAAACTACAATTTGCTCAGTTTATCAAAACTTACTTATAGTTTACATAAATAAAAGAATATATTGTATCAACAGACAAAGAAGTGGTGGGTAAAAGAAAGTCCTAACACCCGAGTTTGAATATAAAAATCAACACCAATTTCACAGTCTTCAAAATCATAAATAATTAAACTAAAATGAAATTCACTTGGACTAGCTTCACAATCGTATCATCGTGTTTGGTGCCAAGTTTGTTACGATTTCTGAAAAAAATTATCTGATTCTGTGATTAAACTGCATTGTTCTATGACTTGGAGACAATTCAGAAATTCTTATCAGTTGCATCTCCATTGCGTTCATACTTAGGTTGTGTGATTAAGGTGCCGAATTGATTTTGGAATAGGTTTTGAATACAAAGTTTACAATATGCAAGAGAAAGAAAGAGACCATGAAGTTGTGGTGGCAGCAACACCTTCCGATTAGAGAATTAATAGGAAAGCTTCTTTCTCCACGTCTTCTACACTTCTAATTTATATGGAAAGAGAAATAACATCCTTAGAATGCATTAATAACAAAAAAAGAACAGGAGTTATCGTCGAAAAAAAATGGTGTAAGTAGAACTACGTACGCAGTCTCCTTTGAAATGTTCCTTTAAACATGCTATGAGATAAACAGTAGATACCACAGTACATCCAAGTTGCTGAAAACAACCTGGTCAAATACACGACACTAAACCATGTTTCGACCATTAAACACTACTTATCACAGTACATGTCGTGCTGAAAAGAAAAAGACATTCTTCACTTTAGAGGAAATAGAAAAGCCTAGTACAATAACATTTCACGCCATGCATGCAGGCATGTACATAGTTAGCAGAACTATGCGCCATATTTTCATGGCAGCAAACTATTAATACTAAGAATTCTCAATGGAATTTTTCTGAGTGTCGGTAGTATCATTAGACTTTGCGGAGGTGTCGTTAGAATCAGAAGTTAAAGGGTATCCAATTCCATGGCGATTATTAGGGAAAAACATGAACACCACACCCGCAAACACCCCAATAACTGTGGGCAGCACCTGAAGCAGAGTCTTCTTCTGAGATGACTCAAAACTAGGGTAGAAACAGTGCACAGTGTTGGTGTCCAACAGCCCCAACACAGCAAACACGAACAAAGATAAAACAGCATGCACAAAGTCTCCAACCCCGAGTCTGTATCCTGACAAGTCAATGGAGTTGGAAGCTGGAGAAGGCCACAGTCCCTTGGGGGTTACGAAGCCATAGTGCCTCTGGTTGTCAGTGCCTGTGTAGCTATCAGTGAAGGAAGAAAAGGCACAACTGAAGCCACAGAGCACAAGGAGAATGGCGCTAAGCCACTTGTTCATGGCGTTGCATTGACCGCTGTTGGTCACAATGGGGTTGAGGTACTGGAACACACGAAGATTGTGCCTGTAGGGAGAAGTTTTATGAGGCTACCAACTGCTGAGAGTGTCGTGCTTGTCACACCCCCTGTTGTTTTTGTGGATGAACTGATTTCAACCATTTTTTGGTTTTCTTTTTCTCTACTTGTAATCTTGTAGTTGCAGACTTGCAGGTGAAACTACACACTTGATCTTATGAAAGCAGAAATATATGGAGATGGTTAATTTTACTTAGACATTTATGAGCTTTGAAATTTCTGCACAAGTTTAGAAAAGACCAAGATCTTTCATTAACAGTATAGACTGCAATAGTTATTCCATGCCATACGCGTTGAAGGAGTCAAAAAATTTTCAAAATGAAAAGACAAGGATAGAATACCACTCAGAATAAGTGTCATATAATAGTGTTTACTTAATTACGATTTTGCTTCTTAAAATTTTAAAAGTAAATTATTCAAATTAAAAAAAAATTGTAATCTCTTTAAATTTAAAAAAAAAAATTTATACATTAAAAGTGGCTTTTTTATTTATAATAAATACACCGTTTTATTTATAATAAATAATAATATAATCAAATGCACTGAAATAATTGAAAAAGTGATTGGTATTATAAATAGTGATGTGTTAGAAAGAAAATAAGCGAAAAGATTAGAATAAAATTGATTATATAAATATAATTGTTTGAGTGATGAAAATAATAAAAAAGTATGAATAGAGTAAGGTGAAAATTAATTAAATTTAAAACAATACATATTAATTTTAATTTTATTATAAAATTTGAAAAGATTGATTAGCTTGGAATAAAATAAAAGGTTTTGTGGAATGACGCAAAGAACAACCAGAGTGACGTCAGAAGTTTGAAATACAACAGAATAGAAAATGATAGAATTTGAGTAACGTTAAAAGTAAAATATATATCTTATTTTTTCTTCCAGAAATAGTTGGTAATAACTGCTTGGTCCTCTTTTTTCAAATAGTTGTTGGTTTGGTACGTATTTTCACTTCTCCAAACTCTTATTTCTTCTTTCTAGACACCCAAACTACCCGCGGACAATTTCTATTTAATTTTTGTTCTATGTAAAAACAAAACATTAACAAAATAATAAGTGTAAATTTCTCAGTATTTTCCACTATCAATCCTGAAGAAGAGAACTACATAATTAACGAAAACTCAGGTTACAAAAACAATATGTTAAAATTAATATATTTATATAAATTTTCTTATATTAACCTTTTCAATAAAACCATTTTTTTATCTCTTTAAACTATATATAAAGAAAAATATTAAAAAAACTAAGAAATATCATAAAAGAATTTAAAGAATAAATATTAATGAGATAACATCTTTTGAGTGTTATTTGAGTTTTCAATGATAACATCTTTCAAAATATTTATTGACTAATAGAAGGCGAGACTTGTGAAGATAATTTGATAAAGTAGGGAAGGTGGAGTGGAAAAAGCAAACGGGTTGAAAACCCTAAACCCTAAGAAGGTTGATCCTATTTTCTCATTTTTATTTATAGAGGTTTCCATAATTATGTATTGTATTATATTATTTATTTTAATATTTTATATTTTCATTTCTATTCTTTTATTTTATCATTGAATTTCCCAAATATATATTAGTTTCAGTTTCTTATACTATCATGTTCATTTACATTTATTAAGTTATTTTCAAAAGGTAGTTTAGTAAAATATATTATATAAACTTTTATAACAATAAAATAATTTTTTAACCCCAATGATTATAAAAATAAAGTAATTTTACTTAAATTGTCATTTTTATTTCAACGTTTTCTGAATATAAGTACAACACGACTTTGTTATCATTTATATTTTTTATTCTTAATAACTTACTTTCAATATTATTTTCTTTGTAATTTATTTTATATTTTTAAATTATTATTTTATTTATTTTCTGTAAAATTTCAATCGTATTTTCTTTAAATTTATTTTTTACTTTTAAAGTCATATTTTAAAAACATTTTTTTACTTCTTTATTTCATAATTTTTTTTTAAGTAGATTTGTTTTTAAACTGTTCCTTTGTAATAGTTTTAAAAATATATGGTTTTATTGATTATATTTGTATCCAAAATTAATTTAACTCAATAAAAATATGTGTATAAATAATGATTTTACAATCATTTAAGTTGTTAATTTGAGTAACGTTAAGTAAATTTTTTTTTTTTCTTCCCGAAATGGTTGGTAATAATCGAGGATTTATTTATTCATTTATTTAGACATGTTTCATCTTTTGGTTCGTTAAATATAATTTCATATTTCATATTTTGTCCAAATAATCAACTACAACATGTTTGCACTGCATGAATACTTAACTTGGAGGGTTTGAATAGTAAAGAGGGTGGTGCTAATGTTAATTCTCTTAAAAGTATTATGATCCACAATCTCTTCCATTACATGGAACCCTTAAAAAAAAGAAATTAGTTACTTCTTTGTCACTTCCTATTCTAAAATTTAAGAAACAATACTTTGGGCGGAGATATTTACCCATCCCACCAACCCTTCCTTTTTTTTTTTTTCCGACCATAGAGATGTAGTTTGATAAGCTTCAATTTTCCAACAAAACTTTCTCTTTTTGTCTCATTCACAATAATTAAATTTGTATGGATCGTGATTTATTTTTGGTGTGAAAGAAAAATTTTCGTATTATCATATTTCATATCTGGTTTGTTCATAATAGTTACGCTTAGGATTTAAATTTGATGCGATGATGAGATTTTGGGTCGACCGTTATTATTTTGCGATACGACCGAAAAAATTTTAATGCAGTCAAATTTCATATTTATCGCCTGTTTGTTTTTAGCGATGGTTTAGCGCCTGTTTATTTTTAGCGATGGAAAGAGAGTGAATGGAGAAAAACACAAAAAATTCAACGTATAAAATTATGAACTTCGAAAAAAATTATATCTATTTTTCTTTTTTTTTTCAAAGCAAAGATTTATTAAGAATTTGAGTAAATCGATATATATTAAAATATTAATATATTTTATATCATTATAATAATAATAAATTAATATAATATTAAAATAATAAATTATTATAATAACAAATATTAAATAAAATTATTAATATTTATATTATTTTAATAATATTAAAATAATATATTTTTTTAATATTTATTTTTTATTATAATAATAATAATTTTTAAAAATATTAATAATAATATTTATTTTTTATTTTATAATAATAATAAATTTAATATAATTAAAAAAATTAATAATAATAATATTAAATTATATTTTTTTAATAATAATAATAATAAAATTTTAAAAAATTATTAATAATAAATAATATTATTTCACTTTCTACTCTTTTCTTTTTTTTTTATTTCAATCCAAACAATTTTATTTTTTCTTTTCCACTCCCTCAAATTTACTTTCCAATCTAAACACACTCTTAGTGTTATCATAACTCATTTTTCGTACGATTAAAAAATACTTATTTTGGTGGAATTCATTTATGATGCGGTTAAAAGTTATTTTTGGTGCATCAGAAGATTCTAGTTCGGTAAGAATTCAATTTAGGTACAACCGAAAATTTTGGTGCGATGAGATTTCATATTTAGTGTTGTTAGAACTCATTTCGAAAATAGTCGAAATTTTTTTATTCGGTCGAAATTTATTTTTGATGTAGTCAGAATCCATTTTTGGTGTGGTTGAAAGTCATTTATGGTGCAGTTGGAAGGTTCTGGTTATGTCGAAATTTATTTTTGGTGCAGAATGAATTTTGACCGCACCAGATTTGACTCTTGACTACACCAGAAATCGATTTTGATCAAACCAAAATCTTTCAACCTCACTAGAATTGAACACTAATCGCACATGAAATCAAATCCAACCGAACCATGACTTTTTAACTGCACCAGAAATAAGTTTTGATCGCACTAGTCATGAAATCTGACTGCACTAATTATTTTTGTCACACCAGTAATGAATTTTGACCGAACAACATTATTTTGTCCGCACCAGTTTTGACTTCCAACCACACCAAAAATGGATCTCAATCGAACCAAAATTTTTTTATGTACCTGAAATAAGTTTTGATCACACCAGAATTTTTCAATCACATCAGAAATAAATTCTGACCAAATCATAATCTTACAACCGCACCATAATTGACTCTTGGCCCCACCATATTTAATTCTTGACCGCACCATATTTAACTTTTGACCGCACCAGATTATACTTTAGACAGAACTAGAAATCGATTTTGATCGAACAAATATCTTCTAAACACACCATATTTAATTCCCAATCGCACCAAAAATAAATTCCGATCAAACTAAACTTTTTTAACTGCGTTAAAAATAAATTCTAATAAAATAAAAAATATGAAATTTAATCGTACCAAAATTTTTCTAACACACCGTATTTGACTCCCAATCACACCAATTGTGCACCAGGAATGAATTATCATCATACTAAAAATAAATTTCCAGCAAATCAAAATGTTTTAATCCCATCCGATTTAATTCCCCACCACCCAGAAATCAATTCTGGTCAAACTTCACTCCTCAAGAATAAACTTTCCCTTTAAAAATAAGAAAATTAGAAAATCTAGACGTATATTATCACAAATGAATAACCATATATTAAATTAAAAAAGAAAAAATCAATAAGCTGTCTTCATTCATAAACTTTATCTAATAATTTTTTTTTTTTGAGATATTCTGTTATTAGGAGCAAGAGAATCCACTATTATAATTAAAAAATTGATATATCTTGTTGGCAACTAATTTCTTAAATTAAAACTCTGATGTAATTTCATACTATCAATACATATACTAACATAATGCATTATATAATTATGCATACAATGAAAGTTCCATTATTTAATTATACATATACTTACATGTTTAATTTCTGCGAAACTTTTAGATAAATATTATTACCAATACCATAAAATATAATAATTTAATTTTAGTTCCCTAATTATTTTATTAACTATTATTCTTACAATTTTAAAAAAAATTAAAATATTCTTTGTTGACAGTGGTGCATGTCTGTTCGTGGTTCTTGACGTAAGATGCCTAGATACACTGAATACACACCATTGCATTATGTTACTTAATTTTAATAATAAATATAATACTTTCTTCCTGCTTATTTGTTTATTTCGAGATTATATATTTCGTAAACAAATTTACAATACTGTAAGCAATTTTATAATGTATAATTAGTTTATCTAAGTTTGAAATTGCGAAAAAGGTTTTTCTTTTTGTTTGTTTGTTTATTCTTGAGATTTCTTTGCGAAACAAGAAAGAAGTATACTAAAACAAATATAAATATGGTGAAAGTTAATAATTTACTTTACAAAAATAACTTACAAGAGAAATTCGAAACAGAGCAGAATCAGTCATCACGGGTCACTATTCACCGCGTTTCACACAATACAATCAACTATTCACTTTATCACTTCACACTGATCATAGAAAAATCCCAAAATAAACCAAATTACAACACTAACCTTAAATTTACTTCTTCTTTCCCCTTCCTCTTATGCTACTTCATCGTTTTTAACTTCCCTTTAATCTATTAGTGTCACAAGTTTACATGTTACAACCCTAAATTTTATTTTAATGTATTAATAAACAACCCCAGAATATGTTACATGTTACATAGCAGCTTCAAGACTAATATAATAATACGCTACTCCAAACCTTTTAAACATTTCACCCCAGCTTCAGATCCACCCTTCCGTTTAAAAAAATCACAGTCGGGACGGAACTTAAAACGGGAGATGCGTTGTTTAACGGTAACTGAAACGGAGAGAAGATTCTAGGTGATGAAAAGATGTGTGAGAGAGAGAGAATATGGATAATTTCTCGGGTCCGACCCGACCCGAAACCCGGAACTGCAACCCGACTCATTTTCATTCGAGCCGGAGCAGACGCCTCAGATCTCGTGTGGCGGAGTCATCAAACGCCGCCGAGGAATTCTTCTTTGTCGAAAACGACGGCAGAGGAAGCGCGTTGGGCGATGGAGACATCGCGAACGCCGATCCGGCGTACACGTCGCTCTTCACGGCCGAATCAAGCGACTGGCCCCTCCGGAGAATCGTAACCTTCTCCAACCCGTGGCTCCTCGCCACCCTCGAATCATCGCCGCTAGATCTCCTGGCGGGCTCCGCCGCCACAGGCAGGGCAGAGGCAGCGGGAACGACCCGTTTCCTCTGGTCGGGTCGGGTAACCGGCTTCCGGCAGGACCTGGAAGCGGTGACATGGTTGTTGTAGTACAAATAATTACAGTTGTTAGCGGAACTCCTCCGGCGGGAAAAGTCCGGCGGCGGAGCCCTGATTCGTTCCACCAGACAGTCCTGAGGGCGCAAAATCTGGGTTGCCATGGCAAAAAATTTAAACAAATTTAAATATAAAAATGAAAAGTAGTAACACCTCCTGAGAAGTAAATAAATGAAGATGAAGGAGGTTGGTTTTTGAAAGAAAGAGTAAGAGAGAGAAAGTTAAACACGGTTAAACGTGTGTTGGTGGAGTTGGCTTTGAAAAATGGCTTGATGGAGGGGTTGATATATAGCATAGGTAGACGGAGACAAGGGTGGGGTTTGAGGTAGGGTTGGGTAGCCACCGACCTTAGAATAAACCAAATGACGCGTCACGAAAGAGATAGAGAGAGAGTGAAATGACAGAGGAGAGAGAATGGAAGAGAGAGAGGCTTAAGACCACCTCGTCTGACTCGACAAAGGACAGGTGTTGTTCGCTGACCAGACTTGGTCATCGTTCCTTTCACTTTAACGCTCGCTGTTACTCTTTCCTACCGGAGCTACCTCTTTCACCTTACCTAAGCTAACGCCGTCAGGTTACTTGTCCTCTTCCTCACTACTGATTATTTATTTCGCTGGGTCCCACCTTATAATAATGCAAAAAAAAAAAATCCTTTTTCTCAGTTATTATTATTCCTCATCTTATTTACTAAAAGGAAAAAGAAAAAAGAAAAAAAAAAACTGGACCTTGTACCAAAAAGAAAGCTACTTTGGCTTAGTATAAAGAAAGGTACTGTGGTTTTGGTGTCCCTTGTGTTCTTTGTTTGGCATGATTTGAAAGCAACTTGACCTGGGTTATAATGGCGAAATCCCAATTATAGTGAGTTAGTGAGCACTAATACTTTTTCCTTTCATTTCATTTCCCAGTTGTCCCTCACCTCCCAAGATAAAGATGGAAGCTTGCAACTTGCATGGTCCCCTGCCACACCCGATATGGTTAATTAAGGTAATTAATCATGAAACCCGTATAATCTACCAAAAATAATTCATACAAGATGAAATTATGTAACCATAACAATTATTTAGCCAATAATTAAGTCCTTCACATGGCCTTGTTCTTCCCAATACCCAACCTTTAATGTTTCGTATGGTGAGCATATCATATGAACTTGCCTGTTTCTTGGTCACAACCCCACACCCATTTCTTCTTTAACTTAACACATACTCTACCAACAACTTAAATAATCTTATTATAATCAACAACATCAAAGGCAATTTTACTTTTCAAGGGATAAGAACGAAAATCGCCATGCAATATAGTAACCAAGAAAGAAAGCCTGAACTTGAAAGGGACATTCATTTACCCTTACTTTTCTGTGCTATCGAAATTAATTGAGAATTAAAAAACATTTAAATATTATCTTTTTAAATAACTTCTAGAATTAAAGTATTTCATTAAATAATTATTAAACAAGCTAATAAATACAAAACGATATAAAAAATCATATTTGTATATGCTATTTACGAGAATACAGTATATTTTCAGGTGATTGTAACTTTCAAGATTTGTAGTTAATTTTAAGCTTTTATCATTTTTGTACTGGTTTTCTAAAATAATCGTCATGAATTTTATTATAAAAAGATTCATTGTCGTCAGCGGTTCGATGAGAACAATATGAACCAGTCATCCTGTAATGCACGTATCTGAGGTATTATCCTGCATTTTCTATTTATTACTGTAACCAGTGATTTGATATCTTATCCCACCAACGAGAGTTAAGTTGTACCCATTTCATATTCAGTAATAGCTATTTCAGCTTATTAATTTAAGATTATTCAACAACAAGGGTTTTGTATTTTTCTTTTCAACTATATCATTTATTGAACCGTTAATTGGTTGATAATTATTCTTCAACTTTCCAAGTAAAGATTCACTATACCAGTCGTATTGATCTTTTGAGTGATTATCTTATCTTCAAAGCAATTTTTCAAATTGAATTTTGTATTTTTTGTACTGCTTTTGTATTTTCTTTGAAATATTGTAAGTTATATACGATATAATTAATCACTTTAACTTTTTTGTTTCTGAAAGTTATATGACTTAGATGAATTTATTGTAGTTAAACTAATCAATAAAAAGCGTTCTCTTTTCACTTGATGCTTGAAATGGGATAACATAAGTGAACAGTGTAGTACGACCAATTGAGTCTATGTTTTTACTTGTCATGTTCGATATATGAGTATATGATATTTATCATCACGTTCAATAATTTTTTGAGAACAGAGTTTTGGCTCTTGGGTTTCTTTAAATTCCATTATCAGTTTTACACGTAAAAAATGTTATTAATTGCGTGTAGGATCCTGTAACTAAAAAGAAAAAGAAAACAGTGGGAACAAATCTGGTTTGCTTTGTCTGGTGTCTTCTTTTTCCTTCACAGTTTGATTAAAAAAATTCAAAGACACCCTGAATATAGCTCATACTTTTGGTTCGTATCCACCAACTTTCCCTCCATAGAAAAAACTATTTGGGAAGGAGTAGTGGAAACATCCCCACAAACAAAACAACACGATTTAAAAATGTTACTGAAATAAAGAATGAGATTGTGTTTGAAGAATCATGGAAGCTACCTACATGTATATTCTGACTGATAAAAAAGAAAAGAAGAGAGAGACTTGTGTGGCTTAGTTGCCTTTTTTGACGTTTTTCTTTGATAACTATCTTTAACTTCATATTGGTTGACCCGTTGACCAACATAAAAAGATGTTTAATTTTAAATTTAAATTAACTATATTTATTATTAATAATTAAATATTTTAATTACTAATCTTTTTATAAAGTGATGAAGAACTAGTGGAAATAAATATAAAGTATTGTTTTCAATATTTAAATAAAACTTTAAATCAACAAACAAATAAAAATACTATGGATTTTTTTTCTTTCAAAAATCCAAATATACTGACTTCTTCAACTAAAGTTAAAGAAAACAAAATTTTAGAAAATACTGGTCAGAGTCACATTATGACTTTCTTAGCATACGTCTAAACCAATCATATGAATTGGCTAAACTTTCTAATCTACTTTGTCATTAAAACAAATAATGCATAATTGAATTTTAACCAGTTATATACTTGTTGGGGTATTATTTTCAAAATAAACTAGAAAATCTCATTCTTCCTTTCAAAAAATATTACATGGTTATTTTTAATTTAACATGCCAATTAAAAATTATTAAATGACATAAAATTTATAAAATTATACTGATTATTACATCATAAATAACTTTGCATATAATGTAATTTTTAATATATTAAAAATTACAACAATGGAGGATCAAGTTACATTGCATGTATGGTGAAAAAATATAATTTTTTTGTCAAAGTATTGAAACTGTAAAATGAAATAAAATTTTAAAAAATTACAATTAAGGTGGTGTGTGCTAAAGTTTTGGGCACCATAATCCCTAACCTAACCATTTGTGTCTGTAAAATATTTAATGCATACTTTAACCTAAAAAATTGTTATATTTAATGCATACTTTGACCTCAAAAATGTTATTGATGCATATTAAACAAAAAATACCGTAAGTGAAAACTTTCCCCTTTGATTTTGTTATCCGAAATTTATGAAAATAAAAGTCTATTTCTTTATATATTGGACTTATTGACCAAGTCTTTCAACGTTTGAGATATGTAAAGGACAAATGGAATAAACTAAATATTTATGTCACTAACTCGAGGGAAAATAAATTTTGGTAAAGTTGAAGTTTTTTCATACAGTGATGAATGAAGATAGAAACGTGTTGTCATTATTTGATAGGGTGTATAATATAAATAACAATATTTTAAAAGAAAAAGTAAAAAATTAAATTATTTTTATATAAGTTAAAAATAAAGATTAAGAAACATTATAAAAAAACATTTCTATAATTTTTTTTATAAGTTAATGAATTAAAAAAAAACAATTTTTTTTTCTATATCTTTTTTCTTAAAAGTACTTAGTAAGAAGTCCCTCTGTCTATTATTTTTTATTAGATTCATTGAATATTTTTATGTTCTCATTCCTCATTATCAAAATAAGAACAAAATTTATTTGATTTTACGAAAATAACCATCTTAGAAGCCAAGCCCACGAACTTCACAATTTAATCGATTATTGATAATTAATTTTGTATGAGATGTGAGAAATGTAGTAAACCAAAAGATAAAGAATGTCCTTTCTCTCTTCTCCTCGAACCTTGTAAAACCACATATTTTGTCATCAAAGAATGCAATGCAAGCAAGAGCATTCATTATTAAAGAGAAAAAAAAAAAGTATTTGGAACACTCCATCCATCCATAATCCTTCCAGCTTCCTCTCCTGCGTTGTCCTACCACGCACCGTATCATATCAAACGCTGCAAAGATAAAATAAACAAAAAGAACCCAACAAAAACCAAAACAAGCCATACAATAATAATATTAATATTAATATTAATATTAAAAACAGAAACAAGAGGTAAGATAAGGTAACACGCTATGGCGGCGGAATCGGGTGGTAGTCCCAACTTCGACCTTCCCGAGGAGGTTGTGCAAGTGCTACCGTCCGATCCCTTCCAGCAGCTCGATGTGGCTCGCAAGATCACTTCCATTGCTCTATCGACACGTGTCAACGCCCTCGAAGCAGAGCTGTCCACACTTCGCACTCAGATCGCCGACAAAGACAACCTCATCGCCGACCTTCAATCTCAACTCGACTCCCTCGACGCCTCCCTCTCCGAAACCGCCGACAAACTCGTCCTCGCCCAACAAGAGAAGGTTCCAACTCTCTCTCTCTCTCTCTCTCTCTCTCTCTCTTCTACACATGCGCTTATTAAGTTGTTTGATGGTTGAGGTTACAGGAGAGCTTGCTCAAGGAGAATGTTTCGCTTTCCAACACCGTCAATAAGCTCAATCGAGATGTCTCCAAGGTGCATTTTAATGGATTTAGTTCCTATAAATACTCAATTTCGATCATAACCTATTTTTCGCGGGGTGGGATTGTAATCTCGTTAAATTGAGTTGCGTTGGAATTATTGTCTTGATGTGTGGATGGTTGGTGACTTTTTGAGATATTTGTGTATGCAGTTGGAGGTTTTCAGAAAGACGCTTATGCAATCACTTCAGGAAGAGGATGATAATTCTGTAAGTTCTGTGTTGGTTAATTTTTTTGTTTCAATTTGGTGGGAAGAGTTTGGTATTCTGTGTCATGGACTAATTTCGCCTATTCAATGGATTCATCACATTCTGTGTCATGTATGAATTGTTTATGATGGTACTTACCCTACGAAACCATTTGGCTTTTACTGGTGTTTGGCACAGGGAGGAGCTCCAGACATTGTTGCTAAAGTACAGAGCCAATCAAATTTGACTTCCACGTCACAGTTTGGAGGTATTTTCAACTCGTATGCTATCCACCTCTATAACTTTACATTTCTGTTGATTCATTGAGTACTTAAATTGTTGAAGCCATTTGTTTGATTACTCATTTGGTCTGTGTACTTGTATTTTTTACGTTTTGGTCCCTATACCTAAAGTACTTACAAACACACTTTTTAACTTGGTGTAGTCCCTACGTATATTCTTTTTAATTTGTTTTAGTCCTTACAATCTTGGCTGTGAGAGATTAAAAGATGTATCGTAAGGACTAAACATGTTTCCAAATGTAAGAAATAAAACATAAAAAATGTGAGTATAGACATCGAATAAGGAATTAAATCTTAATTTAATTTATTCATGTAATGCGTTTTAGCGTGCTGAGTCTTACTTCTATGTGGTTGTATACCCTTATTGGCAATATATCAAGTTCAAATTCTTACGAACTCATTTCCTTTTCGTAAGGACCATATAAAGAAATTGCCATGCACTTCAGAAAACTTCCGGCCCAAGACACTGTAATATCGTTTAAGGCATATACTCTTTTATTCTTTGAATATGAAGTCAGTATCTTATCACTTCGATGTGTGGCACATATAGTGTTTCCAGTGGTTTAATCTCTTAATAATGTTAATGGTTATCCATAAACTGTTAGGATTTAGTCTCTATTTCCTTGGTCACCATGATAGTTCCATGTCTTGAGAGAAAATGGTACAAGTTTCCCTGTACAGTCATCCACCATTTCCTATGCACAGGGTTACACATCTTTAATAGGAGTTATTTGTCTTTTTCTGTTTGGACAATTCATTGTGTTGCGCCACTAAAGAAAAAGATAGGGTCAAGAATAAAAATAGGTTATTGTGTTGTTAGTCTGATTCTGTCATTAATGTTTGCTGACAATCCAATGCTAAGATGTAAGTAAACTAATTTGATGTTTTTAATCAATTTGACCTCAATGAATATCTTAAATTTGTCGGAGAGAAACACTAATGAAAACAATTTAGCTTCTATTTGGGAGAGGGGAGAGAGAGACCAATAGGGTCATAGGGAGATGAATGGAAGTTAATCTTTTTATTTTTAGTACGCGTCCACCTTTCATAGCCCTCCCTCTCCTGCTTTTTCAAAGAGATCATCATAGTTGAAGTCCTTCAGCTGCACCAGTTTTGAGAAATTCTCATTTTATTACAGATAATGATGCTTTCTTGCCACCGTCTATATCTTCTTCAACGGGAAATTCTTTAGCCGAGGATCATGAATCTGATGGTAAGTACTATCATTTATGAAGGAATGGATATTCATACATTTCGTTTTGCATTGACAAAGAGTCGAAGACCCTAAAATGTGGTCTGTTTTGATATCTCTGAAAAATGAACAACTATTATTTTGCTTCCTTGACCTTCCTTGTATTATTTTCTATTCCCTTATTGCAGCCATAAGACCAAGAGTACCACAGAATCTCCTCTTAGCGTCTCAAAGCTCCACCCCTCGGATTACTCCCCCTGGTTCCCCTCCTAGGCTGTCTGCGTCAGTATCGCCAACCAGAACATCTAAACCTGTATCTCCAAGGAGACATTCAATTTCCTTTTCAACCACAAGAGGCATGTATGATGATAGGTCTTCGGTGTTTTCCTCAATGTCCTTAACTCAAGGTTCAATATCAACCTCTGATGCAGGATCAGGATCACAAACTGGTAAGTACTGTCGCACTTGTGCAAATACATTGTATTTAGAAGTTTTCGTTAGGTTGCACTGTAGATATTCTTGGACCTAGCATGCATGGGAAGAATGAGATGCTTAATATTTTCCTGTAAAGAATGTTCTTGTTTGAATGATCATAGTTTTTCCCCTCATTTATATTTTCTTCCTGGCTATTATAGGACGAACACGGGTGGATGGAAAGGAGTTCTTTCGCCAAGTCAGGTGAGAGGTCTTTGATGCATTGAAAAGTATGAAAACATGCCACCTTTTTGTTAAGTCTTCTAGTTTATCTGCTATTTGTTGTTGTTAGGAACCGTTTGTCTTACGAGCAATTTGGTGCATTCTTGGCAAATGTTAAAGAATTAAATTCCCATAAACAAACGAAAGAGGTATTTGCTCCTGCCTTGTCTCCTTTCTCAACTTTTAGTTTATTGATTCATATCTGCGCGTATAATTTATAGGAGACGCTACGGAAAGCTGATGAGATTTTTGGGCCTGAAAACAAGGATCTGTACACTATATTTGAGGGATTGATTAATCGCAATGTTCATTGATATTGTGTTTAGGGGAAGTTGTATTTCGAGTTTGTAATAACTGATACTATCCTCTCCTCATAGCATCTCCTTTCCCCACTGTATATCAGATTATAACGTTAATTATTGTCTAATACAATAACTTTTTGCACATAAAAAACCAGTAAATTTGATTTGACGAGTGACATTCTGTCTTTCCAAATTTCTCATTAGCTTGCATGAAATCATTCAACAACAACTATTTCTTTTACCTCAGTATGATTTGATCAGTATGATTTTACCTCAGAATTGTGTATTAAGGGTTTGTGAAAATATAATTTTGATTATCAATTTGGCAATGAGGTGGACTAGATTAGATTAAACTTTACTACAATTATATGTAAATTAGCTAAAACATGATTGTTTTAATCTAATTATGTTTTTGTTACCTTTAGTGTTTCTATTTAAGCAGGATTGGCTTCTTAAATAGGGAATTGAAAAAAAAAAGTGATTTTAAAAAATGTGATAAAAATAAAGTTGAAGTAACATGAAAAGTGATTGTATGTTAAATATTATTGTATATTGAAAGTCATCGTAACTTTTCAAAATGTAGTTTAATTAAAAGCAATATTAGGTAAAAAAATTTCTTTTCACATGAGCAAAAGCTGAAATAAAATGTATCACATGAAGAGTTTCATGCAATGTTTAGTCAGCCAAAGCTTTCAATATAAAAAATTCAATCAAGGGGATAAATTTTTAATACCAAAAAGATGTAATACTAAAATTTTAACATTCCTAATATATGTTGTTAACTTTCTATTTCTCGAAAATCAAATACTATACTATTACGTTACGTAAGATATTATTTTCTTCACTACAAGTCATGTCGATTAGAGTTTAATTTTCTCGAAAAAAAAAATTCTGTTAATATTATTTTAATCTTTTAATTTGTCAACGTGTTAATTAAACTTAAAATAATGCGTGTTATTATTTTGAACTCATTCACAGAATTAACCTAACTCATTTTTTAATAGTTAATAATTGATAGATCTGGGATCAATTTCTTTAGATTTTGCTTGCTTCTTTGAAACTACCGAGTCGATTTTGTTCCATTTTCATTTCTTTTTTCATCTTTTTCTCTAGAAAGATTTATTATAGACCTCCATTCGGTAAGAAAAAAGCATTTAGCTATTTAGTTTTTTACTCATAGTTTCTTTCTTTATTTTTAAAATAATAGAAACACTTTTCTTCAAATATTTCATGTGAAAAGAACCCAATTAATATTGAAAGAAAGATGAAAAATAACATTGAAGGTTAACATTATTCTGCTTATCCTCCTAAAAAGAGTTTCTGATAAAGATGATGTAATTGTTTTAAAAAAATTAAAATTATTTTAAAACATGGTTTTTATTATAAATAATACAAGAATTAATTCGTAATGGATATATAAGAAAACAGTTAAGCAAGCTGGGTCCCACAGAGAAGTGGGAAAACAAAACCACCCTCCCGCTCGGGAACCTGGATTTGGGATGAAAAATAGAAAGAGGAGAGAGAAATAATTTTCCGGGAAAATTCCAGTGCTAATCGGAATCGGAAATGAGTAGGGTTTGGTTTTTGCTATTCCTTCTTCTGATCTCGAAATGCGAGCAAGTGTGGAGCTCCTACGCGGGTTCCGCTAGCTCCGTCATCAACCCTTCCAAGGTCAAACAGATTTCCTGGAAGCCAAGGTAAACTCTCTGTTGCACTCTTTTCGCTGTCTGTGTCGATTCGTTGTTTTAACTTTATGAAATTTGAATCCATGTGTGCAGAGCTTTCGTGTATGAAGGTTTCCTCACGGATTTGGAATGCGACCACCTGATCTCTATAGTGAGTGTTCATATCTAATCTAAGCAAAAACTATAACTCTGATGATGCTTCAATTGTTCTGTTAAGCTAGTTCCGGTTGTTGTTTTAGGCCAAATCGGAGCTTAAGAGATCTGCCGTAGCTGATAATCTCTCTGGAGAGAGCACGTTAAGCGATGTTCGAACAAGCTCTGGCATGTTCATTTCCAAGAACAAGGTATTTTCCTCTCCCTCTATTTGTTTGATGTGTATAGAATGGTTTTTCAATAAATTATTTATTTTATTCATTTTTTTATTATTATATATCTATAGGATCCTATTGTTGCTGGAGTTGAGGACAAGATTTCGTCATGGACCTTTCTTCCAAAAGGTACTAAGCCTTATATAGAAAACCATCATGAAAATCTTCACGCTATCCTTCTAAAGTTTGTGTGGACTTATGTTTTTTTTTCTCCTCCTACTCCGCATGTGTTTTTCTCAATGCTGAATGTTTGGTTTCGTTTTATTACTTGCTTGTGGATGGGTAAACAATCATTATGTTTGGTGTTTATTACCCTTTTCTAGTTCTATCATGTTTGATTTCTCACGATCAGGAGCGGGATCGCAATACATGTAAATACATTTCACTGTTTCTGCGTATCGCTTGCTGTTTTTATTAATGGCCTTCCTTGGCTTTTTGAAAGGAAGTTCGTCGATAAAAGGGAAGTAATAGATGAACAGTGGATTGCTCTATAACAATCTAGTAATCTAATGAGAAAGTTACAAATATTCAATGAACCGGTAAAAAAGAAAAAATATGGTATGATTTAATTAAGAAAATTTAAATAGATGACCCACATTGAAACTGATGCATTATTTCAGGATCAGAAAGTATTTTACCCTTGATTTCTGAATCAATAGTATCTCTCTGCAAATTATATATATATAATTATTGTGTCGCCTGCAAAGCTTGGGACCGCAGAAGAGAATGAACTTGAGTTAAATGATGCAAATGGTCTATATTCTTGTATGTACATGCAAGCACGCACGTATTTATGAACAAGCACTAATCAGTTTCCTGATTGTATTTTATGTTGAATTTCAGAAAATGGGGAAGATATACAAGTATTGAGATATGAGCATGGACAAAAATATGACCCCCATTATGATTACTTCACTGATAAGGTTAACATTGTACGGGGTGGACACCGCATCGCGACTGTTCTCATGTATCTCACTAATGTAACCAAAGGCGGTGAGACAGTGTTCCCTTCTGCTGAGGTTTGTATAGCACATAAGTGATTGATGTATGTCTTTCCTCAGAAAATAAAGTGCATCTTCGAAAAATCATGTTGTAGTTTGTTAAAAATTATTTTTCTTCACTGAATGGCTTTGGTGTCTAGCTGAGTTCCTTCACTGCCGTTAGATTGTCAGTTGAATTCACCAAAGTTTCTTCCTAGCTGAGATCATAATCTGTATGAATTTTTATCACATTATGACTAGAGCTGATATATTATCCCATTTCTGACACAAAATAGTGAAAGACTTAAAAACTGAGCTGAAAATCTTGGAGATAAAATATTATATAAATGGACAATTTGGTCCTTGAATATCTAAATCGGTAACAATTTAGTCCTTGAAGAAACGAAAAAATTGATTTGATTGGTCCTTTATAATTTTGCTTCGGAATTTTCGTAAGAAAAAGTACAAATTGGTCCTTTATAATTTTGTTTCGGAATTTTCGTTCTGCTTACAGGAATCTCCACGTCGCAGAGGTTCTGAAACAAGTAGCGATCTCTCTGAATGTGCCAAAAAAGGAATAGCAGGTGGGCAACTGGACCAGTTATTACTCTTATCAAAACTTTCATGTCATGTTTTCTGCAGTTCAATTTGTGCTAAATTGTTCTTTTTCCTGGCATTGCATAGTGAAACCGCGTAGAGGGGACGCACTTCTTTTCTTCAGTCTTCACACAAATGCTACCCCAGACACTAGCAGTCTCCATGCTGGGTGCCCTGTGATCGAAGGTGAGAAATGGTCGGCTACAAAGTGGATTCATGTAGACTCGTTTGATAAGACGGTGGGAGATGGAGGGGACTGTTCTGATCGACATGTAAGCTGTGAGAGATGGGCTTCCCTTGGAGAATGCACTAACAATCCTGAGTATATGATTGGATCTTCAGACCTCCTTGGCTACTGTAGGAAGAGCTGCAAGGCATGTTAGAAATTTTACCCGATGCATTCCAAGATCCTACATGTCATCTCTACCACAGGTTTCAGATTTCAATTTGTTCTTTATTTCTTTTCTCCTCTTTCCTGTATTGTAAAGTAATTCTGCATTATAATGGTGTTAGCCTATCAATCAGTGTTCTACTATCACAATCTCACATCAAGTGGAAGAATTGAGTTCTTCTTGCAGATTCTTCATTTTTTATTGACTATTTTGTATGTATAAAAAGATATACCAAATGCAAATTAATTTATTATTATCATGATTTTATAATAATTATAATTTATTTGCAATGACTATTTTAATACTTTCGAAATAAAATTAGAACATATAATTCATTTTACACAATGTGAAACTAATAAGAGGAGTATTTTTCATTAGCAAACAAAATATTCATTTCTCGGTCGTAACGTTCTTTATACTTAAATTAAATGCCTCTGTATAAACAAAGAAAAACTTGTCACTGGGATAGACACTCTTGCAGTATTATCTAGAAGAACTAAGGAAACAAAATTAGGAGATACATAGAAGGTCCAATCAGAATTTAATGTTTTCAATGAATGAGGCCTAGCAAGTCAACGATCTACAGAGACAAGATTAGAACAAGCTAGGGTGAAAGGAATGACATCTCTTCTTCATAAAGATTCCCCATCGAAAGATCCCGGTAATGAAATTTCCACTAAAAATACTTTTACTAAAAAAATAACACTCACGTTTATAACAGAAGTGAAAACAGTACATGGATATAACAGTTTTTTCTATTTTCATTTAATCATAAATTATTATATCAATATTTTTTTAACTTTTATAATAATTATTTTAAACATTTTACTAACAATCATTTAATTAATTTAATATACAATGTAAAAAAAAAATATATTAGTATTACATGTATATTAAACTCATAAAAATATGTAATTAAAAATACTACCTGGATTTTTTAAAAATTTAAAAAAAACATAAATATGCATGTTTAGTTTATCTTCAACTACTTTTTGTTGTAGATACTCAATCATCATCCTACCAACAGTATTCAACAATGAAGAAGCATGGAAACCGTAGTAGCGAAGGAAGTAAGAAACAATAATAAGATTAATTTCGTCCATTGTATTTAAGACATAAAGCAAAAATTAAAACTAAAATTGAATTCAAGAAATAATATTTGAAAGAAATAAAATATCATAAGCTATAAAACGTAAATACTTTATATAAGAAAATTACGTGATTTAATATAGTTAAAAATAATTTTAAAAACATTATTATTCAATTATATTTTAAAAAAATAGATTTTTAATGCAAAAATTATTAATTAAACTGTTACTGAATGCAAGACTTTCTAAAAAATATGTTTTTACTAAAATAAACATACATGGCGTAGTTGAGAATCACTAACCTTTTCTGTGGGATATACGAAAGTGGAAGGATGAACGGGTTAGACAGGAAGAGTACTCAACAATGAATGAAGAAGCATAGGAAGAGTACTGGAGAAGGAACACAACTGTGATATTCTATATATATCTGCTGAGTTATGATAATCAAGTATCCTAAAATGAAGACATACAGTCGCAGAACAAAGAATACCGTGCATCTGCCACAAGAATTGATCATTCAAATCTTGTTAAGGTTGCCGGTCAAATCTCTTGTTCGTTTCAAATGTGTGTGTAAGTCATGGCTCTCTCTTATCTCTGATTCACACTTTTCACTCTCACATTTTGACCTAGCTGCCACATGCTCAGAGAGACTCGTGTTCTTTGAGCCTTTAGCTCCCGAAGTCCGATCAATAGATTTCAATGCATCCCTTTATGATGACTCTGCTTCTGCTGCATTAAACCTCAACTTTTTGCCCCCCAAACCTTATGATGTCCAAATCCGAGGTTCCTGCAGGGGGTTTGTACTTTTGGAGTGTTGTCAAAGTCTCTGGATGTGGAATCCATCCACTGGTGTCCACAAACAACTATCTTCCTCACCTGTTATGCCCACTAAGCATTTTTTTATGCCTATGATATTTCTCTTCGGTTTTGGGTATGATCCGTCAACAGATGACTACTTGGTGGTGAAAGTCTATCGCAAGGTACTCTCATGTATTAGTGCTAGCCGTGTGGAGATTTTCTCGCTCAGAGCCAATGCATGGAAAGAATTTGACGGCATTCACTTTTCATATTTAAGCTGCTTTAATGATATCAAAGTTGGGTTGCTCTTCAAAGGTGCTCTTCATTGGCTGACTTATCGTTATGATTTAGGAAAGAATGTTGTTCTCGTCTTTGATTTTTGATTTAACAAAAAGGGGTTTTTCAGAGATACCTCTTCCTGTTGAATTTGAGAGGGACTTTAACACTTGTCATTTGGTGGTATTTGGAAAAATTCCCAAATTCCCAGTCTATGTGTTCTAGGGTGTTGCTCTCCAGCAGAATTATGGGTGATGGAAGAATACAAATGGAGTAATCTTGGACTAAGACTATTGTTGTGTCTGTTGATGACATTCCTACTAAATATTTCTCTTCAATTTGCTCTACAAAATGTAGTAATATTGTTGGGATAGATGGGAGTACTGGATTGGCGAAATGTAATGACAAGGGACAGCTGCAAGAGCATAGATATTGGAGCAGTTCATATCGATCCGAAGTGGCTGCGTTTAAAGAGTCTCTAGTTACACTCCGCTCAGAGCATCGACTCTGTTTCAGTCCATATAGATTGCAGGTGGCTGTATATATAGAGTCTCTACTCTCACTACCCTATGACAGCAAACATGGAGAAGAAGATGAGTGACAATAGCGAACAAGAAGAACTAAGTTGTGAAATGTTTTCTGATACCTATAATATTCTCTTTATGCTCGCCTACACTATTTGATCCTGGTGTTATTTTGTGTTGTTGCTTGCAATTTGTATCCTTCACTCTTTCACAAGGATTTTAGCTTAGCCTTAATAGCGAATTTGTTGCATTGCTAGCATGTTATGTGGGTAACTGTAAACCTAATAAAGACATATTTTTTCTATAAAATTACTCCTTTACTCTATCTATGTATTGGTATGAATAGGAAGTATCCAAGCAGTGCACAAGAGAGAAAGAAAATTTAAAGTATTAATATTTTGCCTTTTGCGGTGACTAATTTAAAGTATTGTATACATACGTACGTGAATTCTAATCTCACATTAATTTCAATGTAAGCAATAGGGAGGTTATGCCTGAGCTACTGCTTCTCTCACCATTGCTTTTCTATTTAAAGCTTACGAATTTACGAACTCAGTTTTCTTGAAGTTTCTCCATGAACAATGCAGTGGGAGTATCAAATTGGTCTTAGCTTAGGTATTGAAGTTGGTGATCATATGTGATATGATATTCAATGTACATCATTTAGATAATTCATTTACCTACTTTTCGTTTATATGAATAGCTTTGAACCTTTTGATACAGAAAAGTCCATATTTTAAAGAATCAGTTATTAACATGTTACAGCGGCTAAATTCTTAATTGGTCTCTGGTTCAGCATTATATCTTCTTTATGGCTTTGATTTTCGTGGTTCTTAAGAAATTCTCGAAGTTGGTTTACACACCATTTACTTAAAGTAGTAATATATTTTGTCAACAGATAATTTAAGTCATTGTTTGTATCTCTTGCCTGATCTTTCTTCTTTCAGAGGTGATTAAGTTAAAGATTCTAATGTAGAACCTTATTGTTATCGCCATCCCCGTAAAAACAGTAGTTTTTTAAATTTTATGATTATTAAATATATTTTAGAAATATAAATGATATATTATAGGAAGGAAATTCAATCTATTTTATTTCTATGCTTTATATATAAAGTAAAAGTATAATAATATATCAAATATTAATCCTATCTCATTCTTAATTTTTTAAATTTAAATAATAATAAAATATTTTTTTCTCGATTTAAATAATATTTAAAAAATTAAAATATAATTTTAAAAAAATCTAGTTTAAACAATATATAATTAGATAAATTTTCTTAAGAAAGATAATAAAGTTGAGTTGAATTAGTAAAGGTGGAATTATATTTTAAAGAACTTGAGTTATCTGACTGTCGGAGTCAGAAGTGTATGTTCTTGCAAGTGTTTTCAAGTCTTGAAATTTGTCTTAATTCTGATAAATCACGAAAATCCAAATCGTGTAATTATTTATATTTGTAAAAGAAGAGAATATGATGAAAGCAGATAATTGATAGAAATGATATATAGAGATAAAAGGTGGTGGGGTCGGTGATTCTGCAAGAAAGCAAAGATTTGATGGGAATAAAAGAGTGTAGGGGCCAGGCAGAAAGAGATAGTAGACGTGCACCAACAGCAACTAGACCTTGGATTTTGCACCACTATTTCTCGTAAATCTCTTTCAACTTCTACCCTGCATTATTTATTAATGTATACCTCTCTTTAATTGGGCAATAACAACAACTAGTATCTCATAACATAACAAAAAGTAGTGGCTTGTGTTGAGGGTCGAAGGCAAAACATGGAGGTGGAACAGATGCAGCGACAGTACTTGGACTACATCAAATCCTTATTCTTGGAGGTAAGGCAGACAAAGAGTGTGTGCAATAAATTCACAATTAATTCTGAGGCTGTTTTCATTAGTTGATTTTGTGGGTCTTGTTTTCTTACGTATGCTGCTGAGAGAAGGGCTTCCTGGATGGTCAATTTCTACAACTTCAGCAGCTACAAGATGAGAACAACCCGGACTTTGTAGTTGAAGTTGTATCTCTTTTCTTTGAAGATTCTGAGAGGCTTCTCAATGACCTTACCTTTGCTCTGTGAGTTTGCTACCTTCTAACCCTCCCCTTAGTGTTAATTAATGGCTTAGGAAAAGTTCATGATCTTTCACCTTCTTGTGCAGAGATCAGAAAAGTATTGACTTCAAAAAAGTTGATGCTCATGTTCACCAGCTAAAGGGTAGCAGCTCAAGGTATTATCATTTTTCTTTTGGACCTAACCAAAATTGTATAAACCATAAGAATCTGAACAAAAAGAACCTGTCTTTGCGTTTAAATTTTGTCCTTTTTTGTATTTTGCAACAATTGTGTACTTATTCTTGAAGAACTAGAGCAACATACTAACAAACTAATGGATTTTAGATATTAACCTTAGTAGAAAAAAAAGAGGTGGTGCCAATTGAATTTCTGTTATAAACTATGGCTATCTTTTACTGAGACAAATTTTCTGTCTGGCCACAGCATAGGGGCTCAGAGGGTAAAGAATTGTTGCATTGCTTTCCGCAATTTTTGTGAGGAACAGAACGTAGATGCGTAAGTTATTTATCTTTGGACAACTTTTTCATTCTTGAATTTTTTAGACACCTGAAGAGTATTGCAGATGTTTGAATAACAACAAGTCCTATTTCTAGCTTTGGTCACAAAATTTTATATATTACAATTGCTACAGGTGCCTAAGTTGTCTGCAACAAGTAAAGCAAGAGTACTGCCATGTCAAGAATAAGCTTGAAACACTGATCAGGGTAACAATAACAAAAACTCTAGCTGAAGAACATTTTGTTTAATTCTTATTTGTAATTTATGTGTTTTTTTTTAATTTGATGCAGCTCGAGCAACAGATAGTGGCAGCTGGTGGGTCAATTCCAATGATGGAATTTAGTTTCTAAGGAGTTGTGAATTTGTAGAGAAGGGAAGTAAGAGTATTTTGTGATCCACTTCTTTGGTGAAAATTCTCTTTTATGCTGTGTATCTGATGAATGTATGGATTTTCTTAAACAGATATAAGTTCCTTTCTATCTAGTTTAACTGTTTTTGCAATAAGTTAAGGCCTTCAACCCTCTTTTCTTTTTCTTTTTTTTCTTACATCAAAATTTTTGTGCAACCAAGTATGAACGCCAGATATTCATTGTATGTTTGATTTTTAAACTCTCCGGATGTGAGGTAAGGTGGTTTTCTATTTATGTGATACTAATTATTAATTAATAATAGTTTTTTTTCATGTTATAATGATTCAATAAAAATAATATTAAAAAAAATGAAAGATGGGTGTTGGGTTAAAGAGAGTGATTTTGTAGTCATTACATGTTACATAGACTTCATTTGAATGATCCTATGTAAGAGCAGTGTTTTGGGACTAATTGGGTGGGGGCAAGATCCTAGATTAGTGACATTGTTTTCGTGGAAAATGTTTTGTAAGTTATTGGTTGGCACATATTCATTGATTGATGGTTTAAAAAATGAAAAATATAGTGGTTGAAGATTGATTGATATAAAGTAACTTTATTTTGGAATATGAAAGTGGGGAGGGACACCAGAAAATTCTTTTAAATTGGTGTTGAAGATAAGGGGAATCCTGCAAAAGATATGATGCTTCACAAGTCAAATCACTCCTAATCCACGAATACATTATTTTATTTTAAGTTTCATTTTTACATTTATCAGCTCTTTTTTTCTTTTAATTTATGTTTTTTAAAAAAATATTTTTTAGCTTTTATATAATTATTTTAGGACTTATATATTTAAACAATAAAGACTAAAAAAATTAAATTATTTTATATAAATACTTATATTAGATGTTTTCTCATAATCTTAATATTGTATTATATGTTCTCATGGTCTTACATGTTTTTCTTATATTAATTCATAATAAAAAGATAAAGATAATAATATTAATCATCACGATAATTCTAAACCAATAATAACAAATTTTAATTAATTATAAAAAATATTACTATATCTTTTTATTAATAATTCTTTAATAATCATTAAAATATTTTGTACTAATATTAGTAACTAATTAAATTAATTAATTAATATATATATATATATATATATAATTCCTTAATAATCGTTGAAAATATTTTGTACTAATATTAGTAACTAATTAAATAAATAAATTAACATAATTTGTGAAATATAAGCAAACGCTTAATCTAATTAGACATTTTAGCAAATGAAAAATTTTAAATCGTTTGAGTAGTAGTATAACTGTAGAGCTATTTTCTAAAAACATAATGGCTTTGTAATTAGTCTTATCCATTTCTCATTAAACTAAGACCTCAATTTTATATGGCACTTCATGACACACTGAAGAAACATCCAACAGATTAATTACACTCCAAATCTTAACGTGCTTATTTTGAACTTGAACTACACAGATAAAGTTATACTATAAGTTATTCCATTAACTAGTAGACATGCCCAGAAATCAAACCTTATTGAAATCTCATAATAATCTGGAATTTAAGGGGAAAGATTTGGCAGTCACTTTTGAGAAGCTAGTTAAGTTTCAATAAACCACATTTTCTTTTAGGGATATAGTTATTTCACTACATCTGAAGTAGGTTTTAACACTACAAAAATTATATGATAATTTTTAGTATTAACACTAACAAAATAGTCGTGGAAGAGACCCTTTCTTTTTTTCTTCATTGTTCAAAGTTGATGTAAAAAGTAGATTCAAATTCAATCAGAGTACGGGAAAACCTTGAACTAATGCCTGGTCTGGATGAGAGGGATTATAATAACAAGAATAAGTTCATGCTGAAACTAGAGTATGTATAAAATAACAAGAATAATTTATTACAATTGAGAGAATCACAGGCTAGTGAAGTGATTTCTATTTTTGATTGTGAGGATAACTCCATCTTCTCCGCTGTTCCTCAAAGCTCCCTATCTTAGCTGACTGGTCCTCATGGCCAAGCCTCTTTGCATACAAACTATGGTAAGCCTTGGCATCCACACTGCTTAAAATTCTCACTAATTTTCCACCTTTTTTATCTACCACAACTTTTCCATCACTTGATTCATTGCCATCAGCCAAGATTTTAATGGGCTGCACCTCAAATTTTGGATTAAGACCTGAATAGCTATCAGCCAAGACAACTGCGCCTAGAATTTCCCCCAAGAATGTGTCCTGCAAACGCAAAGGACTTAATCAGTAGAAACAAGGTACTAATCCTATCCTAATGTAGTTTTGTGTAATGCAATTTCTTAACGTTTGGTCTATCATTTGGTTCCTATATTTGTACTAAATTTTGGTCTTAATCTCTGTTCCTAAATCCTTTATATTTTAGTCCTTTAATAACTTTTTTTATGCTTAGTTCATGTATCTATATTTCGTAGCGGTTTTACACTAAAAACAATATATATATATATATATATATATATATATATATTCCTAAACAGGAATCACCATGCTTCTTAAGGGGGCATTCTGCAAAAATGATTCTAAAGTTGATTATTCTCCTTTTTTGGGTCACTAATTTAAGCATAACTACTACTGAAGTTAAGATGTGAAAAGCTAGAAAAGAAAAAAAAAAACAGTGGGGAGGAAGTTATACCATGTGCTGATATATGCTATGTGATTGCTTTAAACGGTATAGCCTTGACAGCAGATGCTCTGAAAATACAGCCTCTGGTGTTCCTGGTGTCCAACGCAACTCTCTTATAATGGCTGAAAACGAACTTACTCTGCGCTGGGTATTGAGTGGAATGAGTGTGATGTTAACTTCTGATTCAAACACTGTCTTGGCTGCTAAAGGATCCAGGAACATGTTGAACTCAGCATATTGATTGGAAGGAACTGAAAAGATGTTTCCCTTGTCGTTGTCCCCGCTGCTTATGTGCCCCCCAACTACATATACGTCCTGCAACATTTTGGAATTGTTATTTGCTATCAGTACAATACGCATATTTTAAGTATCTGCGGGCAGAATCTTTAATGCAGAATTAACTGTTTCCTTTTGGCTAATTTTACCAAAATGGCTAAATTTTTTTTTCTGGGGTTACTCTCAAGCCACTTTCATAGCAACTGATTGTTATTGCTGATATACGTAACTATTTCAAAATAGATGATAACAAATATATACAATAACTCACCTGAATTCTTGAGCTTATGTTTTTCACCGATACAACCTTTGCCAGATTAGTCAAGGGTCCATTAGTCAATACTGTAATCTTAGACCCTGGTTTAGTTGTTTGTAATATAGACTCCCAGACTTCCATGGCCAGTGGTTGTCTGAGTTCAGGGTGATCCGTATCCCGAGGAGCCCCAAACTTCACAGAGTTCTCTGCTGTATACCTGAAATGGTTAGTGTGCTAGTCAGTTGATAGTAACAAACATTAGAAATATTTAACTGCGAGCAAGCCAGAATATAACCTTATTACAAGGTATCTAAGTTACAGAATACATATTATCAGTGATAAAGTTAAAAGAGTGAGTTACAATATTTTTAACAAATGGGAATAAACCACAGCTATATAAGTGAATACGACTCCATCTCTTACCCAAAACCTTAAGGCTACAAGTTTGTGTGTCTTTCTCCCTTATATACTATTCAACATTTCCATTTCTACTCAATGTGGGATTTCAACTCACCTTGAACTCCAACACGATTAACATAGTTCATTTCTGCATGACATATATTTCATTATTTCTCTACTTTCAATAGGAGCTTCCATTCCACTTGGCCTACATGATTTCACTAAGTTCTGATGCAGCCTAATGCTAATGAGCAATACATACAAAAGCCTTAAAAGTAACTGAAAATCACCTTCGTGGGCTGCGTGGTAGATCACGAGCAAGACCATAAAGAGTGTCAGAGTCCAGTAACCCCCCACTTCCATGGGGAATGGCTTTTACATTCTTGCATTCTCCAACAGCTGGGAATATTGGATCTGACTGATTCATAGCAAAAACATCTCCTAGACCAACTGGGATATCATCACGACCCATCATGTGCAGTAAGTCATAGATGGAATCTATTGTTGCTGAATTAGTCCATCCAGTAGGGCTCACAATGATTGCCTGAAGCGAAAGTACAAGTAACCCAAATTAAAGGTGCTCTCTGTGTGTGCAATTGTGTATATATTTCGACATAATAAAACTTGGATTTTCAAGTGTAAGGTAGTAACTAAAGTGCCCAAATGAAAAGTACAATTTTCTTGATTTAGCTAAAAGCATAATAAGTTTTTCCTTTGGCCACCTTTCCTGCCTTGGTGTACATATTGGACTTGCTGTAGAACAACAGAGTAAATCAAGGAAACAACAAAAAATGAAAAATAAGAATACCTTAAGGTCGATTACTTGAACAGGCACTTTTAGGAGGTAAAATAGGGCTAGAAAATCGCCTGCACTCATGTCCATGTCAAACACAACGGGTTTCCCCAGTGTTTTATTTTGGAAATTTGGCTTGTAAGTTACTTCTTTGTAGTAAGGAAACTGTGTGGTGAAGTTGAACCTCCCTGAATTTTGTGGATTCTTCAGAACCTTTTACCCAACACAAGACAAAATGTCAGATTCATATAAATTTATCATTTTAAGAATCCATTCATATAGTCAGAGTACATATAATTAGTATTTAGTTTTGCTTACATGTCAGAATAAAATAGCGTGATTCATATATCTAGAAAGATGTTTGAACAATGTACTAAAAAACTAAACATACATTCAAGAAGTTTGTGAAGTATTCTCTGTCAAGTCTGCTCCTAACGTCCTTGTTAGGCTTCGCTTTTGTGGCAACAAGTACCCTCACTGAGTCTGGACCACTTGCCTCTACTGTGTAACCATCCTATAATAGAACATGATGCAGCACATAACACGTTACCATTTACTATATGTACGGGTGAAAGTGTACGTAACAAATTAAAGTTGCAATCTAAAAGGGAAAGTAACAATTACCTGACATCTTCCTTTCCCATTTTTCACAAAGCAAAGTGGATCTCGAAGTCCTTGTTGAACGTGGCCACTATGCACCCCACCTTTTTCTAGATTGAACTTAGGAACTCTTCGACCATCAAAGAAAGGGTTAGAGCCATCAGATACCCCATAGGGTTTGTTTGAAGTGACAACTGTTATGTTCATATACTCCATTTCAGCAAATTCATTTTCTCCATTACGGTTATTGGATTCACTCATGGTTGAGACGGCTATACCAGCTGCGAAAGAGTCCCACATAAAATAACTCTGCCACCAATGAGTTCGTATTAGTATGAATATTAGTTACTTTGTAATTCATCAAAAAAAGTTGATATTATGTTGTTAATAACAGAAAATAATAGGCATGCATGGATTCATTAAGAAATTACCGAATAGAATTCGTTGTCAAACCATGTATCACGAGCCATTTTCAAGGATTTGAAACAGTACTGTGCCTCATACGTGTCTTGGCTCTTTTCAAATTCATCAAAGAATTCTTCAGTGATGGGGATTGTGTTTGTTGCATCCAGAGGAACAAGAGTGACAGGAATTCCAGAATGAATCACCTAAATATCGAGATATTATTTGGTCATGAACATATTTTTTTTGTGTACTTGAATCAACTATAAAATAAATAAACGCTTTATAATGCTACCCCAGAAAAAAGATACTACTTCTAACTTCTTGATAAAAAATGTTGAAATAATTTTGATTTTTTTTATTTTTTTAAGACGTTATAAAATTTTAAAACATGTTTTAAATTATGAAAAAAAAAATACACAAATGAACGGGTCTATCCATAAAATCATTTTATCCAAGAAAGAGGGTGACCTTTATTTGATATCATGGGTAAAGTAAACAATATTATATATGAAAAAACTGATAATATAAAACTATTTTATGTCGCTGTTTAAACTAATATGCTAAATTTGATTAATTTTATAATAATTACTTTAAAAGTTTTGTTAATAATATATCTAATTAACTGTGTAAAACTTGTTATACCGATAATATATAATAATTAAATTATATTATCATCGTTATTATTATCAGTATTGTTATTACAAATGAAACTAAAAACATATTTTATTACTTACAGAATATCAATAAATAATCATGATATATTTAGGATTTACAATATCACAAATTTAATAAATTTATAGGGAAAAAATCTTATTTTTATAAAAGTAAATAAAAAATTACCATAAAGAGATAAAAAAAAATAGCAAAATGTTTGTATAAATATGACTAACAACTATGTGTTAATGATTAGTGTGAAGCAAGAAGAGGTTTTATGCAGATGGAAATGTGAATCTGACCTGGTATGCTGCAAAAGGGTCTCCAAATATATTGAATTCTGCAAAAGGGTTAGTATTATAGTCTGTGAACATATTGCCTCTGTCACCACACTGGCGAGGCACGCAGGACGATGAAGCATTTTTGGGGCAACAACCTGTAGGGTTGCTTGACCTTACACCCCCACCCATTATATAAATACGCTCCACATTTTTCTTCAGATGTGGGTTATTCATTAGGAAGATTCCAATGTTAGTATGTGCTCCAAGCACAAACAGGGTTATGGGTCCACCAGATATTTTTTCAATTAACACTTCCTGTGCACTTGCTTGTTGAAGTGGACTGTATTTCCTACTTCCCTAATTTCATCATACCCAAATGAGAATCATCAACACAATTCATTCTTAAAATAGTAAAATTGTAAATTTCATATGATCTTGTTTATAATTTATACATATATATACCTGTGGTAGGAAAAGTTTCCTGATACCATAATTGGCATCGATGTCTAAGCGTCCTCCAAGGCCAACAGGAATGGCCCGCCTGTACCTGCAATCTCCTACTGTTGTCATTCCCTGATTCAAGAGAACAGTAATCCTTAAAACAGAGACGTATTAACTGTGATGTCCTTGTCAACAACATATTAAGGTTTGGAAATGGACAAGTATATGGTATATTATAAAGTAGCCAACCTGTTCTATAATTGGAAGATATCCACCAACATTTGGGAGTATGGTACCATTTGGGAGTATTCCACCCTCACCTCCAACTCCAACTGCAACATCATCTCGACCCATCATGTAAAGCAGATCATAAATTTGATTAGCAGCATGCCCAGCACTGGTCCAAGCATTTGCACTGATGGTGATGGCCTGAAAATGTTACCATCAGACAACAAAATAATAATATCCATAACTAGTTCTTAACAAATTAGGAAATGGTTTAATATCATCCAATATCCAGAAGTTCAAACAATCTTTTACTGTGATGCTTCTTCCTTCATGAGAGTATCATATAATATTTCTTTCCTATACTTCAAGTTTATAACTTTTATATTTGAGCGTATTTTAAAATAATTTTATAACGAATAAATACGAATTTGTGTTTTTCAAGAACTAGGTACACAACCCTGAAGAAACAAATTTATGTATAATATTTTTCACCAAAATAACCAAAATGAAATCATGATTTGAGCGATCAATGAAGTGGCATTTAATAAAAGAACGGATACTATTTTTTTAACATAGATAAATAACCTTATAACTTTTTTTTAAAAAGTTGCTTTCTTTTTAGTTAATTTATTACAACAAGAATATAAATATATATTTCAATATGATCTTTATTGTCTCTTTTTATCTTTCTTTATCGGAGTGTTTTTCTCTTTTACTCTCTCATCTTTATCTATCATTATTACATTACATTTTTTTTTTTTGCTTTATCTCTAAACTTTTTTTAATTTTTCGGTAAAAAAAATGTAAAATATATTAATTAAATTTATATTATATGTTACGAAATGAAAGTGATAGAAAGGAACATGGAATGATTTACTTTTACATTAAATAAATGTTTGAATTTATATTATACTAATTAATGAAAAGAAGACGAAATAGTTCAGAAAATAATGAGTAATAGAAAAACAAAAATTCAAAATAATATAAATATAATATATTTTTTGTTATAAAAACTAAAAGAGAGGTGTTGTTTATACAGTTGTAAAAGGTATCTTATTAAATAAATTTTTATTTATTATATTTTTTTAGAAAAGATTTTGGATTTTAATCAATAAAAAAATCACCTAAAGATAAAGTTTTTTAAAAAGTGATTTGTTAACGGTAAATACTTCAAGTCAATATCGTGATGACCAGTTAAATTTCTTTTTTATTAACTTTTTAGTTTAATTATTAGTCTTAATGTATCTCTTTATTATTTATTTAATTAAATATAATTAATAACTTCAATGCTACATAAGTTGCTT
This sequence comes from Macrotyloma uniflorum, assembly GCA_016859785.1. Lineage (NCBI taxonomy): Eukaryota > Viridiplantae > Streptophyta > Magnoliopsida > Fabales > Fabaceae > Macrotyloma > Macrotyloma uniflorum. The sequence continues at coordinate 5,523,937 of BDMB01000005.1, forward strand.
ACGGTTTTTAAATGTCGCAATAATAAATTAAGTAAAAAAAGATAAAATAATCAATAAACTTAAAATAATTAATATAATATGGTGTAAAAATTGAACATTTAAGCAGTTTAGATATAAAAAATTAAATTCAAGAAAAGCAAATAATTAATATAATGTAAAAATTGAGCATTTAAGCTGTTTAAATATAAAAAAATCTGAATCCTCGTGTAAAACACAAAATTTCCACAACTTGCGGGATGTCTAAATTCCAGTGCTGGTGGAAACACGCGCAGACTATTCAAATCATAAATGTACATCTTCAAATATTTTAATATTCATTACACATCAATTTTTTAATATTATTTTATTTAAAAAAATATTTTTCTGATAAAAATTTTATTAGAAAAAATGTTAAATATATATCTTTAAAAGTATTAATTAGGTGTTTGAAAAATTTAGGTACATCGAACTTAAAAATATTGACAACGGGAAAAATACGTCTCTTTTACTACAAATAAATTTCCACAGAACCACTATTATTATATTTTATTTATTTATTTAATTATAAGATATTTTTAGAGATTTGATTTTTATTTAATTATTGTTTTCAAATTTTTAAAAAACATAATTACTTTTATCTAATTTTTGAATTAGTTTATGCATATATGTAAATATCTTATCAAAATGAAGAAAAATTATTGTATTTTTTAAAACTTAAAAAATTAGGTTAGTTGCAAAATAAGTAATGAATGATGTTGAAAAACAGTGTGAATCTGAGAAGAAGAAAAGAAGAAAAGATGAATGAGAAGAAAGAGAAGAAAGTAAGTTGATTTGCGAGAAGGATTACCTCCAAATTAAACTGCGATTTGTTGAGTTTCAAGAGGTAGAGAAGAGCAAAGAAATCATCGGTGTCAACGTCTGTGTCCACCAGAATCCGATGAGGCTTTCCCTCCACCGAGCCTCCGATTATCAACACCAGCAGTACTATCACCCACATTCTCTCTCCTTCAAACACTGCTCAATTTCATCAACAAATAACCTTTTTTTCTTCTTATGAAGAAGCAGATTGGAGAGAAACAATCACCAAAGAGATTGTTGAATAAGGAGAAAGGAAGGGACGAAGCAGTGAAATATTGACCAAAATGCGTCAGAAGAATAAATTATATGGGCACTTCGATTTTGACCCAACACACCAAATACTCCCCATAGAAAAATACCCTCACTCATATCACATGTTACCGTACCCTTTTTTTCTATTACAATGATCTTTTCTGTACTTTAATCGCATTCAAAAATTAATGCTTAGACCATAGAGAGTAAGAAAGAGGTGAAACAAAATAAATAAACAAAATATTTTATTTATGTTGAAGTTTAAGTATAACTTAAAATAATAATAATGAGAAAGTTAAATACAATATAAAAAAAACCATATACCTAATATTTAACTTTTTTAAGTTGAAAATGATATATTGTTTCTTCATAAATTTTAGAATAAATAAATAAATATAAGATGTCAGTTGAAAATTAATCAATAAAATATTTTTTCTAACTCAAATATATTTAATATTTCATTTATTTTAAAATTTATGTTTGACTTTATTATAATTTTATTTTTAAAAGATATTTTTGATAGATTTAGAAGAAAAAAATATTTATAAATTATTATTAATCTTAAACTCTAGATAACGTGAAAAGTTTAAATCTATCAAAATAATCTATTAATAAAATTGGAGGGACATATGGAAAGAAAATAGGAATGATGAATTTAATTTAGTATATATATATAAAAGGTAAGAAAAAAAAATCAAATAGATTAATAATATTAATACCTAATATTCTATTTTTCTCAATTAATATTATATATATACGTTTTTATATAAATTATTCTTAGTTTTTATTATTTGTTTTCTTTATAATAGTAAGGTCTACTTGTAATTCTACTCCTTAAAAGAATGATATATTGGCATAATTAAAAGACCTCTTATGTATTGTATTTATTATGTTATTTAGTATAATTTAACTAAAATAACCATAATTATATCGATAATAATTTTTTAATTGTATAATTCACAATAAAAGATATTTTTCCTTGTTGATATAATTATTGATATCCTTTAAAAAATGTTCAAAAATATTTTGATTAATTTAAAGTGTATAATAGATTTAACTAAAATTTTGAACTTAACATCCAATACATAAATATTAATATTTATTTTATTACATAAATTATGTATATACAATTATATTTTTCTCTCTATAAGTAAATGATATGTCAAAATTGTCAAAGTTGACACGTCATGACCTTGTTTTGCAAACAATAGTGTCTGTCAACAATATTTAGAACTTGGGTCCCACGCATGACTAAATTTAGAATTGTGATATCCACACACGTTTATAATTTAATAATGAGTTGATTAATTTTTATATAAGTGATATCTCTTTCATTTTTTTTGTTCGTCTAAAAAATCACAGGAAAAGGCGAGAAAGTAATTAATTTTCTTTAATAAGGATTTAATCTTAAGAAATACTTATTTATAATGATAAATTTAAAGTAGATACCTAATATCAAATATGTAGATTAAAATGATTTAATGTCTTAAATACACATAGACTTAAACAAATAGATACAAATCATGAAAAGTATAGAGAAACAAAATGGCAAATCAAGGATTAATGCTAGACAAAAATTACAATTCACTCAATATTTTATTATTCATCTTAAATTCAATTTAGTATTATTTGAATGTTAATTTTTAAACAATAAGATATATTTGAATGTCCTCATTATGCGCTATGTGACACCTTGAAACTAAAATTATAAGCTTAAAAACAAATTCTTCTTTATACTAAGTTCATACCTTTTCTCAAAATAAGAACAAAATTAATTTAAAAAATGTAAATAATTTACCAACCGACTCAAGCTGCATTTCAATGTCATTTTATCCTCCATACAGATTTTTATTACTATAAAAATAAGAAAGCATGTGACTTTTGTGCATAGTAAGTTTTAAGGTAATAAATTTCATTTTTCTGTTTCTCTTCCGTACCCCAGCGTAGACGTACTGAATAAGCATGGGCCACATGCTCATGCATTCACCCCATTTTTCTAAGTGTATATCTATGATCCATCCTCCATGAACCCCCACCGACAAGTGAGTGTAACAAGTTTCTTGGAGAGAATAACTTATTTATTTAATTAATAGATCCTACAAAGTAACATGATACATTTGCAGCAACAGCAACAGCAACATCAGCAATTTGCACTAGATTATCATCATTGTCAGCATATGTTTCATACCAAGGAAAATAGGCAGAGTTTTTGATAGAATGACCAAATAACATGAAGAATGGAACCGTCCTTTCCAACTCCTAAAGGCCTGTGAGCCTCTACCCACCAGGCAAGAGTGCATACCAGAAGGTCAAACAAGATCAAACTTAGACTGGTTTGGGCATGCAATCAGCAGATCCAAACCCAAGCCAGAGTTCAAGACTGCTAAACATATTCCTTTGCCACGCAGAATACACAAACCCAGTAATGCAGTGATAATATACGACAGAAACTTGGAACTCTTTTAAAATCTCGAGCCTGTATTCACATTTAATAGACCCTGCCATCAAACTGCTTAAGGAATAAGCCTCTTTAACTTCCTATTCCAGGGACGTACCTCTCCCTCCCTACTTAAGGAAAGAAATCTATACTTGGTATGAAATTTTGGGATCTGAATGCAGCATAAGATACCCCAAAATTTGTTAAGAACATTTAAAAAGATTAGTATCCTAAGATAGATATTCTTACGCATAAGCTAAAGGGAACAACTGTTCTATTTCTACGATATGGACACATTGCCTATTCCCATCTTACTTCTAATCCGTTGAACCAAATCAACCTTTCCCTTCCCAAATAATTGAACCCTAATAAGTCTCAATTTAATAATTTCCATGTTATTCCTAGTATAATCTGGTGTTATTCATTTGACAACACACTAACTCTAAACCGCAACAGCTCAATTTCAATTCCACTGAATAGTCAAGGTGCAATCAACAATTTTGTCATGCATGAAGTGCATAACACACATGAAGCTAAACAATCAATATCAGTGAATAACTGATGCCAATTTGATGAACACTCAACGTCCTAAGAGAACATGAGTTATTGCAACACAGAATAGAACAGATTTACTTTTGGATCGATTCATTACCAAACCCAAATTACTCTCCAAGCTAGTTTACTCATAAACCCTTTTCCCCCCTTCAAGAAGAGTAAATCACAAGAAGAGAATCCCACCCCGCAAAAAAAAATGTAGAATAAGATGGCCATTATGTAATTCAATAAGATTCGATTGAATTCAAAAAGTCAACCCCATTATTGTCCCTACAAGAGAAAAACGACATAAGCAAATCACAGAATAATGGAAAAAGAAAAAACAGAAAGAAGATCTGGAGTGACAAGCATGCATGAAAGTATGTATGTATCCAGCTAAGCAAAAAGTGTAGAAGCGGGATTATGAAGAAGCAGCTTTCGGTTGTTGGCATGGAGTCCTGAGTCGGACTCGTCGTGATACCACCCGACCGATTTCTGAGCCTCCATGACGATTTGGGAAAGACCTGAAGAAGCGACGAAAAGGACAATTTAAAAAAGGGAACAGAAAAAGAAACAGAAATTGGAAATTTGAAAAGAAAAAGAGAAAGAAACCTTGTCTGACGGTTTGCTTGTTGTTGCGGATGTCATGGACGGTGGCGGAGATTTTCCAATACAGAGGGCGACCAATGTAGAAGACAAGAAGAAACAGAAGCACCGTCACCACAACACGGAAAACAATCCTTGATGTCGGTGAACCCATTTCTCTTCTCTTCTCAATCACACAAAGAAGAACACCAAAACAAAAACAAACCCTCTATCTATCTCCTTTCCTACTTTCTACTGTTATACCCGTTGCCACGCCTCTGTTTTATACTTTCTTTTAGATACTTATATAACATAAACGAAATTAAAAAAAAAAATGAGAGTACTGTACCAAAATTTACTCAATCAAAAAATAAATTTATAATTAGACGTAGATAACCTATTCTTAAAAAAATCATATATAATAAAATCTGATATATTTCACTATTTATTACATCTATATAAATAATCTTAATATCGAAATTTTTTTCCATATAATAATTAGTCTATATATAAATATATAAAATATAAAAATTCATGTAATTTATATATCATATTTTGTCATTCGTCTAAGCTGTGAAAAAAAAAAAAAAATTTGATTGTGAAAAGTTTTACTCACGAGCATATATATTAAGAAATCTTATATTAACTAAAAATAGATTGAATTATAATATTATAATATATTAAAGTATAAATTTAATTTTGAACTAATTTTAAAAATAAGTTAGATATCATAATTACTTGATATATAATATAAGAATTTAATTAATAAAATTGTTAAACTTAAGTTTAACCACTTGAGACTTGTTACTACGCACCTGACCTGATTTGTTGTTGCAAGTCCACCTCGATCCTCCATTAGGTAGAATTAACACAAATGAAACTACTTTTCCATTTTGCAACATTTTTCTAAAGATGAATTTGTATTAGCAGGAGATTCATACCTCTGAGAAGAAAACAGCTAGCCATCATGTTATGCAAAATCCTGTTGGCATTCTCATTGCCTATTTCTCATTAAGTTGAGGCTTATTAATCCTGCAAGGCCTTATAGAGTGCATACATTAGAACTTATATTTCAAATATCCCTTTCTGGCCAATGAAAACTGTAATCCGGCCATTTGTTATAGCCCCAAGCATTGCACCAATTGTCACTGAAGAACCAAACATGGAAAACTGCAATTCTCCACAAGATAATATGGCACAAACCATATGATAAGATGAAATTTAAATACTAACCTCTGAAAGAGAGAGATTAAGATCTTCCCTGATAGTCTCTTGAGTGGATGCTGATAGCCCACCTGCCAAAATAATAATTTGAGCTAAACAAACAAACCTTTTTTTTTTCTTTTGATTTTTGGGTGTAATTTTTGTTTGTTTCTTAACCCAGAAAACAAACACAAAAAGGAATCAGATATTTAGTGAAAATTGTATTCAGAAATTTTGGATCTGAATCATGCCCCACATTTCAGTATATTGTTTGTCACTAAATAGACTCCAAGGCTCTACCATATATAACAGAAAGCTTAAAGATACTCACAGAAGTTCCAAATGTAAAAGAATCACAAACAGCAATGAATGTGCTAAGCAGAACCATTCTGTGGATCCAATGTCCACTGTTATATTAGATTCAACTACAGGCAGCAGCAGAACCCTTCCCATGTTGAATGAAGGGCTCTTGCAAAACCTGAAGCACATTGGCTTCTGCACTGTCAATATCCTTGAACGTCTTAATTTTCATTTTCTTCTTCCATAGCAAGCACTCCAAAAGTGAGTAACTCAAAAACAATGAAATAGCACCACCAAAGTTAAGAACAAAGTTATTTTGAAGTATATATATATATATATATATATATATATATATATTTATTGTAATTAATCATTATTAAAGGAAGTGTATTTGAAAAATGTAATATAAGTTTAATGAAAACATCATAATTATCCTTTTATGAATGATACCATTAGGTTTCTTTATAATTATTTAATTTCAAAAACTGTTTTTAAGACAATTTTATACCACTCGGTAATTAACTTCTCATCTAAAATTTATGAAGTTTTGAAAATAGTTTAAAAAAAAGTGTTTTAAAATAACAAATAATTGAAAATATTTCTTCATTTGCTTTTTTTTTTTCGCGGTTTATGATTCTATTTTAAGGATGTGAAATGATGTCTGTGTAGACAGTCTAATTAGTGTCATTACCCATGCCACTAAACTTTAATGTAATTGTTGATAACAGAAAATTATAATTGTTCACACTTAAGTTTTAAGAAAGAGTAATTGGGATAAAAACATAAATATAAAAAGTAAAAATTATGAAAATTTTAAATTTTTATTTTTTAAAATTTATAATTTTATTATATTATTTTTATAAAAATTAAAAATTTCAATTATTTTGAATTTTTGTAATAATATATTTTATTATAAGATGTTTTAAATTTTTTATGTAAAAAATAAATTAAACTCTATCCAAATATATTTAACAACTATCAAACTGGCTAAAGAGAAATAAAATTCTCATAATGGTGAAGATTTAACCAGAAACATGTATGAATGGGCTTTATGCTTCAATTCCAATATTTTATTTTAACAAAACTCTTAAAAATTTATTTGTCATCTATACTGTATTTCATTCAAAATTTAAAATTAACATTATTATCATGAAAATATATTAAATCTTATAAATATAGCATATTTTTTATATTAAAAAAGAACAAAATATTAAAAAATTATGTAAAAAAAGTACCATTGTCGTCAGAAATGGTCTTCAATGACTATACATAAGAAAAAGGGAAGAAAACTAAAAAAAGAAATATAATGCAATAGATATATAATAAAACTAGAAAAGAACTAAAAGCTTACAACTTTTATTTAAGTGATCATCTTATCATTGTTAAAATGAGTGGCAACAATTTATAGTTAAATAAAGTCAATTAGATAAAATTACAAAAATCAATTATATGTATTCAAGATTTTTTTTTTCAAAAATTCTTTAAAATTTCAATTTAATACATTTTTTTTTTAATTTAAAAAAAATTTGATAACCACTTTCCTAATATTAGGGGTTGGGTCTAATATTATATATTTATCCGGTTTAAATTGGATGGTAACGGGTTATAGCCAATAGACAAATAAACCGGTCTGGTTGAATTTGAATCAGCTATATATACTCACACCCACACTATCTTTGTTTCATTTTAATTTCAATTGCTTTGGTTTTGGGATATTATTCTTTTCTTGCTTGTGTGTTAGGGTTTTATTTGTTTCTTCAAGACGAAAGTTAGGGTTTCTGTGTCAGGCAGGAATGGGGAGGTATCGAAGCCGGAGCAGAAGCTATAGCCCTCGGCGACGAAGTAGGACCCCACCGCCACCACCACCGCGTGGTCGCAAGCGATATGTCGACGATCGCTATGGTGACAGCAGGTCATACAGAGACCGCCGGTCACCTCTTCCTTCTGGCTTACTCGTTCGCAATCTCCCTCTCGATGCCAGGTCCTTTCTTCTTCCTTCCCTTTTTCCTAAAGCTGTTCTTTAACTCCATTCATTACCGCATATCTCACATTCATTTTTCTTTATGCACCAAATATATCTATAATGCACTGTAATTGTGCCCTCTAATTTCACTTTATCTTTATCTTTAGGAGTGATATGTTATAAATTATATACCCTATAAATTAAATGGTATATTGGAAAAGTGATGATAATGATTTCTTTCGAATATCTCCCATTGGGTAAACAAATGGATGATAAAAGAATACATAGGGAGGGAAATTGTTTAAGAGGTTGTTATTATCTGCTGCACCAACATTTCAACAGTGCTTGTCAAGAAGTGTTGCCAAACCCATGACATTTGTTTCCGTGCCTGAAATTCCCTTTTGTCTCTTTGACCCTGTGGGGCTAGAGTCTCCATGTCTATTTCATGACACTGTTAAATTTATCGAATCAAAGTTTGAATGTGAAGGGATTAAAACAGACAAGCTGATTTTTTTTTGTGTGTTTCAGGCCTGAGGATCTTAGGATCCCTTTTGAGCGCTATGGTCCTGTGAAGGATGTTTATCTACCCAAGAATTACTACACTGGGTATTTTTGCTTTACTATCAAAACAATCTACTTCTGCTAGGCTTGTTACTAACTTGTTTGATATATTGCTTTCTTTGGGCATGTTTGGAAGAGCTTTTCCATAAAGCTTCTCTAGCAGAGAGAAATGAGAGAACAAATTGAAATTAATTACATCATAAGCTAAAACTAGTTTGTGTATGATTTAATTTGTAAAAGCTCTTTTATTTAGCTTCTCTAATTTATTATTGTAAACTTGTGCCTATGCTAAAATTCATTTTTTTCTTACTTTTCTTCACTAGAAGAGTTATGGAGAAGTTTGTTCAAACAGATCCTTAAATTATATGCATTTTGCTTTCACAACATTGAAATTTAATGGTATTGTCTGTAGTGAGCCCCGGGGTTTTGGATTTGTGAAATATCGATATGGTGAAGATGCAGCTGAGGCAAAACAACATCTTAATCACACTATCATTGGCGGACGTGAAATAAGAATTGTTTTTGCTGAGGAAAATAGGAAAACTCCTCAAGAAATGCGTCTTAGTTCTCGAGGAAGGTGTGACTATAGTTTGATTTGCTAATTCATTTCGGCTTTGCAATTGCGAAATCTTCTTCAATTGACTTCTTTATAATGTTTATTAACATTTCTTTTGTGTTTCTATTATAAGTACTCGATATGGGGGTGGTAGAAGGAGGAATCGATCCAGATCCCCACAGCGCAGATATCGATGTCAGTTTAACTACCCATATCTATTTTAGTTTCATAATGCGATAATTATCATATTATATTTTTCTGTTTAATCTTTTTACTTGAAGCTCTTCTTGTTTTTTTATGTTATTATACCTCTTAATTTTGCAGCCTATTCTCGTTCTGCATCACCTGCTAGGGATGATTCAAGGTATGAGTTTTACATAATAACAGTCTAATTTTCATTTTTTAAAATTATTTTTTTAATTGAGCAACCTCATAACTTTAGGATACTTTGCATGAACTAATACGTGATTTTCACCGAAATGACGGTGCTGCTACTTTTCATTGTATTTAGGTTTTGAAATATTATTTATAGGATTTCACAAATACTTGCATTTACTATGCCGTGAATCTTAGTTTTTTCATTTGAGCTGCAATGTGACAGGTTTCTAGTCGTCACAAATGAATGATATAGTAATAATTCTCAAAGTTGCTCAGCAGAGCTGGAGGTGGTGAAAGTAGATGTTGCTATTTTCTTATGAATGTAAATAAAACAACCAAATCAGAGTTTGCTAGCTGATTTTCTGACATTATATTTTTCATGTTTCTGTTGCAACTTACTAGTCTGTTGGAAGAAGTTGGAACTGTGTGATATTCTTGCTGACCTGAAACTGTTTCGGGTTTTTAGTAATTCATTACCTTAACATAAACCTAAAATTTCTCTTTGATTGAAACTCATCAGTATAATGTACATGTGTTCTAATAGTGTGTCTATACTGATTGACATTCAAAGTAGCAAGCTGATTTATATCGATGTTGATAATTCTGATATTTCCTTCTTCGGCTAGAGTATAATTTCCAGGTTTACTTCAATTAGAACGGCTCCCAATCGTTTGACCTTGACAACACTCCTTTAATATGTTTAAATGAATTGAATGATATCTGCTTATGGTCTTCTTTATGCAGATAAAAAAGTGAAATGGAAGACTTTAAAGATGGAATAATAAAGATTAACGAGTAAAGAGGCTTAAAGTGATGCGCTACTTTGCTTATGTATCTATCAAAGTCTCCATAAGAAATATCCATATCAAATTTGCCTTATTGTGCCAGTTGCATGGGCTTTCCCTACTTTGTGGTATTTGGTGTTTGCCTGAAGGAATGGTTAAAATGAGTACTTCTTTCGATTCCCTTGTATAAATTTTCTGTGAGGAAGATTATTTAGCTTAATATCTTGTTTTGCGTATACTATCCAGTTAAGAAAGAATATAAAGCTTATAGTTGGCCAAAGGTAATCACATCCTCAAAGAATGGAAGCCAAAGTTTATACGGGTAGAGATATGATGACATTGTGCAAGAAAGATAGTTGTGATTTTAAGAAAGTTGGAACAAAGAGAGCTATGAAGTTACCAGATGCTGATCTTGCAGTACATCATAACTCTCAGTGTATGGATTCAAGTGTTATATATTTGTCCAGAAACTATGGAAAGGTACAGGTAAAGGTCATATTTTGGCTAATTAGATTTTGAAGAGGAAGTAAGTATCAGTTCTCATAAAACAAAACTAAAATTGGTTTCCTTTCGTAACTCTGTTTAGATCCAAGTGTCATATTTGTCCAGAACTATTGGAGAGGTACAGGTAAAGGTCATATTTTGGCTAATTAGATTTTGAAGAGAAGTGTTAGTTCTGTCATGAGATAAAAATTGAAATTTTTGGTTTGAGTGATTTTGTGATTAATTGTATATTCTGGTGTAGTTGCATATATTCAGATCTCTATTCGTTTATGAAATGGTTATGGATGGTATTTTTTTTAATGTGCAGTATATTTAATTGTGTTCTTTTGGCCACTTTTATTACCTTTGATATATAATTAAGATCGCTCACTGATGTGTTGACATATAGGGATGACAGGGGTAGGGGTGATTATTATTCTCCTGAGCGATCAAGATCTTATTCTAGGTCTCTCTCCCCTAGTGGTGGGAAGGACTACAGGAAGTCCCCTCGTCTCAGGGAGAATGGGCGGAGTCCTAATGACAAGAAGGGTCAGACACCTAGCAGATCCCAGAGTCCTAGGGGTAATGATCGCAATCCTTCAAGGTCTCGTTCAAGGTCATACAGGTATGAATTTGAAGAGTATATTATTGATTGAATTAATTGCAAATATAATCAAATCAAATTTCTGTTAATTAAAATATGGTCTTCAAAATTCTGTTTAAGACATTGAAGAAAGAATTCTGGAAATGTAATCTTGTAGTATATATTTACAGATAAGGCTACTTTTGATTTTAGAATCGAGCTCACTGTAGAGCTTTTAAGTACTTAGAAGTTCAAATGCCTGTTAACTTTTGAACAAAGGATAACTTGTAGGATAACATGGCATTGTATTTTAAGCCTCATTGAAATTGAAGTACAATGGTTGATTAGTTCTTTCTCTTTCTGCAGTCCGCGTTGATTTGCTAGCAATCGGATATTTGAAGGTGGTCAATTCGGTCTTCCTGTGACCACATACTGTAGCTAAAACTTTGACATTTTGGAAGATACAAATGTAGCTAAGCAAGGTCTGATGTTAATATTTAGTAGTTCGTAGGCGACAACCCATCAGAAAGTAGTTTGACTTGGTTTGTCATTTTGAATGATTCGGATTAGACTTTGTCGTCAGTTTCAAAATTTTCGGATCCTTGTTCATGAATCGTTTCTATATTTATTATATGTTTGGTTCATTTTTTTATAACTTTTTTTAAGTTACCGTTTCCTTTTTCTTTACAAAAAATTAAGTATCCTAATTTTGAAGTATCTGCTTTATTCTTATATAAAAGTGTTTATTTTTAATGTGTTCGGTTGAGTTTTTTTTTTTCAAGGAAAAATAATTAGTTTGAAACTTGTTGAGTAATCTAGTTATGCTTGGGGTTTGGAGAGCACCGATATCTTGGTTTTATTGTCAACAGAACTCAACAACGTATTGTCGACTCGTGACATTTTCATATGATTTGTGCATTTTTTTTTTCAAAATTTTCATATCATAACTATAAACCAAGACTAAGTTTAGACAAGTAATTTTGGTGAGAATAAAAAAAGTGTATTTTTGTGACTTGTAATTGCTGTGGACCCCTCAAAGTGTTTAGTATATGGTCAGTGAAATAGAGCCATTCTGCACTACACTTCTGAAATCATTTCAACACTCCCTATATTAAAACTTAATTGCAATCCGTAAATCATATGAATACTGTTACACTTCCTCTATTAGCAATCCCTTCAGCGTCGATAAAAAAAGTCTAAATATTCAAATTCAACAAATGCTTTTTCTCATTTTGTATTTTAAGATTTTATTCTCCAAGTTCAAGTGTTAATCAATGATAATTGGCCAATTCGAATATAAAATAATTTGTTCTCATGAACCTAAAATGGGAGTGCATCACCCAGCTATAATTTTTGCAAGCAAATACTCATACCAAATTTCATACTCATTTAGGGGGAAATGGTTTCCCCACTTTATTATTTGTTGACATAATAATAATTCACTAATATATGGTGATAATGGCAACATAGGTCTAAATATAATTATACCTATTTTCTTAAGTTAGAATTGGACTCTCTGAATACCAATTTCCGATATCATAAAAAAAGTTGGAATTCAGCTATCAGGAAATCAAATTTTGATTTCCATTTTGGCTTTTATTTTTAAATGATTTTGAAAATCTTAAAAATATTTTATTAAGTATATGTTTAAATTAAAAATTTGTAATGTTATATTAATTAATTAATCAATTAATAGAATAATAATACATATTTATTATTAATTGAAATAAATTTTAATACTATTATAAATTTATTATTTGGATTTTATTATTTTTAATAAATTTATGAATTTAGTAATAATAGTAATAATAAAATTCATATTGAGAAAATTAATTATATAAAATTGAAGATTTAGAATATATTTATAATGTTTATACATTTTTATAATAATTTTTAATTAGTATTAATAATAATAAATTATGATTTTTGATATCGATAATAATAAAATTGCTAATTTAATAATTTAGATGTACCATTCAAAATATTATTATTATTATTAAATTAAAATTTTTAATTAATATTAATTATTAATCTTAATAGAATTTAAGTTTTTTTTTATAATATTAATGTTGACATGATTTCATATTGACATTAACTATTTAATATTAATAACAATTAATTTTACCATTAATAACTAGTTAATTAATTAATATAATAAATTAATAAAAAAAGTTTAATGAATAAAAAACTATATTTTATTTAAATTTTTTCAGAAAAATTAAAAAAAAGTCATATTTAGAATTTAGGAGGCATACATCGAACTATTTTTCCGAGAACGCATGCAAAATTGAACGACCAGAATTTGATTATTGGGAAGCTGAATTTTGAATTAAAAAAAAAAAAGATAGTCTAAATAGATAAATAATTTGACTGGGGTCTACTTGGGATTTTTTTTTGAAATTGGGTTTATTGGGAAATAATTTCTGATTCTATACGTTGATTTTATAAATATTTAAAAATATATTATACATAAATTCATGATATTATTACTTAAAATGAATGAACTATTGATTTTTATAAATTAAGTATTTGATTTTGTATAAAGAAGAAAGAAAGTAATATTAGATAAAATAAATAAATAAAATTATTATTAATTGTTATATGTAATAGTTATGATGAGAGGATGAAGTGTGTGTTTGTAATGAAAGGAGGAAAAAGATGGTTGGGGAGGCACATGGAGGAGAAGAAACATAAAAAAAGGAGGAAGCTTGAATGTAGATTAGGCACGACACGGCATTGTGATTCCCATCATTCCCAACCGAACCCAACGAAGTGAGTGAGTGAGGGATTGGGAGAGACAAACAAAGATGAAAACAAACAACAAAACCAATATCTGTCTATCCAATGAATCTATCCATTTGTGATTTCTTGTGTGACGTGGTCCAATCCCACACATCACTCATTACTCACCACCTCTCCCAACTCAACTCAATTAAACAAATCAAATTAACACAAACACCACTTTCTTTCTTTCCTTCCTCCATTTCCCACAACAAACCATGCTCCTTTACTCCTTTTCTCACTTCCATTTCAAATCTCTCTTTTTCATTTCTTCCCTCTATCTCAGCCACACATTCTCACACGTCTTCTCTCTCTCTCTCTCTCTCTCTCTCTCTCTCTCTCTCTCTTCTCCTTCCTTCAAATATCAACTATAATATCATATATTAGTCAAATCCATTTATCCATCCCCCACAATCTGTTACTGTTAGTGCCGGCTTTCTGTTTCTTTCTCTTCTATAAAGATTCTTCTTTTGCATTCCCTTCTCTTCACTTCTCTTTCTCCTCATCATGGATCTCTACGCTCTCTCTTCATACCCTTCTTTTCTAAACCGGCCAACACCTTCTTCTGATCCTCGTACGTCACTTTCTCAACGGGGCCTCCATTTCCCCGCCCAATCCCCACACCCTCACAGGCTAAACCAGGTCACCCTTTATCCATGCAATGCCTCTTCCTTGTTCTTTAAAGCCACGTTTTTTTTGTCGGGAATGGGAGTTGATAATTTAGCTTTGTTTCAAAATTTTGCTTTCTTTTCTATGATTTCTGAATAAAAGGGTATGTGTATGTGGCGTTTGTTATGTGTGTAGACGAAGAAAAGGTCGAGAAGGGTCTATGCTTCAATGTCAGAGAGTGGGGAGTATTATTCCCAGAGACCGCCAACTCCTCTACTCGACACTGTAAACTTTCCAATTCATATGAAGAATCTCTCTGCCAAGGTACGCTAACTGAAAGCATGTACCTAATCTATGCCGCTTGTTTTGTTACAACAAAATTGCAATTGTGTTATCATTGTAAATTGTCATAATATCATGGTATGAGAAAGTGGAGATGTTGATTGATGCAGGAGCTGAAGCAACTAGCGGATGAACTGCGTTCTGATGTTATTTTCAGTGTTTCTAGAACTGGGGGGCATTTGGGCTCTAGCCTTGGTGTGGTGGAACTCACTGTGGCCCTCCACTATGTCTTCAATGCCCCTAAGGACAAGATATTGTGGGACGTTGGTCACCAGGTTGGTTATCAACTTCCTCGGTGTTTTTGCTTTAGTTTGGGGATGGATATTACTTGTTCTAAATTGGACAACCTTGTATGAATTTGCAGTCTTACCCACATAAGATACTCACGGGTAGGAGGGATAAGATGCATACCATGAGGCAGACAAATGGGTTATCTGGGTTCACCAAACGTTCTGAGAGTGAATATGATTGTTTTGGCACTGGTCACAGTTCAACCACTATTTCAGCAGGACTTGGTACTTCTTCTGTCTGTTCTCTGGGTTTCAAGTAAAGAATTGGTCAAATAAAATATGAGTAAACAGTCTATGAATTGACACTGTCATTCATTCATAATTTGTCATTCACAATTTGTTATCCACTGTAAGTTTATTGACTTTTGTAGTAATTATCTTGGTAGTCATACTACTTACTATGATTTTGAATTGGTTGACAGTGTAAATATTCTTATATTCACAATGCATAGAAATTAAACTTATAAAAATTATAAGGTGGCATGAGTTTGTTCCTTCGTGTTTAACAATGGGATTTTGATTTGGCTTTAACTTTTGAAGTTTTATTGAACCTATAGGAATGGCTATTGGGAGAGATCTGAAGGGAAGAAAGAATAAAGTGGTTGCTGTTATTGGTGATGGAGCCATGACCGCAGGGCAAGCTTATGAAGCCATGAACAATGCTGGATATCTTGATTCTGACATGATTGTCATTCTGAATGACAACAAACAGGTCTCTTTACCCACTGCTACTCTTGATGGACCCATACCACCTGTTGGAGCCTTGAGCAGTGCTCTCAGCAGATTACAGTCAAATAGGCCTCTTAGAGAATTGAGAGAGGTTGCCAAGGTGAGTAATACAAGTATGAGTTTATCAATGAGGGATTTGCAACCACAATGTATAATCGAAGCTGAACCTTGAAAAAATGATGTTTTATAGGGAGTTACTAAACGAATTGGAGGTCCTATGCATGAATTGGCTGCAAAAGTTGACGAGTATGCTCGTGGGATGATCAGTGGTTCTGGATCCACACTCTTTGAAGAGCTTGGACTCTACTATATTGGTCCTGTTGATGGTCATAACATAGACGATCTCGTTGCCATTCTCAATGAAGTGAAAAGTACAAAAATAACTGGTCCTGTACTGATCCATGTTATCACTGAAAAAGGCCGCGGATACCCATATGCAGAAAAGGCAGCAGACAAGTACCATGGTAAAGGGAGAATCACTAAATTCTCAATTTTTACCAACATAAATCATAAAACAAATATATCCATTTTGGTAATACAAAATTAGAGCGCACCTAATACCTTTAGCAGTTACTGCCATCACTATACCTTATGAAGCATAATCAATTATCTGAAAAAAAAATGAATAATTCGTTTGTTTAGTGACCTATTGGCTTTGACTTGCTGTGTTCCTCATGGATATATGACTTGATTTTGATTTTCCAGGGGTTACCAAGTTTGACCCACCAACTGGGAAGCAATTCAAATCCAAGGCTGCCACTCAGTCTTACACCACATACTTTGCAGAGGCTTTGATTGCAGAAGCCGAAGCTGACAAAGACATTGTTGCAATTCATGCTGCTATGGGAGGTGGAACTGGCATGAATATCTTCCATCGCCGTTTCCCAACAAGATGCTTTGATGTGGGGATAGCAGAACAGCATGCTGTTACATTTGCTGCGGGTCTGGCTTGTGAAGGTCTTAAGCCTTTCTGTGTAATTTACTCATCATTCATGCAGAGGGCTTATGACCAGGTAGGCTAACGGCTCCTCTCCCTGCACAGGAAAAATTACTTCTGCTCTATGATCAGTTAAATGATAAGACAATGTGTTTTAGTGGTCAAGACATGATCAATAACCACCATAACATTAACTTCGAAATCAGTGCTCAAACGTATGTGTTCAATGTCCATTCCACAGGTGGTGCATGATGTGGACTTACAGAAGCTGCCTGTAAGATTTGCAATGGACAGAGCTGGATTAGTTGGAGCAGATGGTCCCACACATTCTGGTTCTTTTGATGTCACATTTATGGCATGCCTCCCTAACATGGTGGTGATGGCTCCCTCTGATGAAGCCGAACTTTTCCACATGGTTGCCACCTCAGCAGCCATTGATGATCGACCAAGTTGTTTCCGATACCCAAGGGGAAATGGCATTGGTGTGGAACTACCAACAGGAAATAAAGGAACTCCTCTTGAGGTAAAGCTAGAATTATATCCCCATACATATCCTCATGGAGAGTATTAGGAATAGTTTTGCAAATTCATTTGATGTTTTTGTTATGATATTGTATCAGATTGGGAAAGGAAGGATATTGATCGAAGGGGAAAGAGTGGCTCTTTTGGGCTATGGATCAGCTGTTCAAAACTGTTTGGCTGCGGCTTCCTTAGTAGAACATCATGGCTTGCGCTTAACAGTTGCTGATGCACGCTTCTGTAAGCCACTGGATTGTTCCCTGATTCGCAGTCTGGCAAAATCACATGAGGTTTTGATCACAGTAGAAGAAGGATCAATAGGAGGATTTGCTTCTCATGTTGCTCAGTTCATGGCCCTTGATGGCCTTCTAGATGGCAAATTGAAGGTAAGAAACTAAACAAGTTTTTTTCGAATCGAACTAACTACAAGCATTTTGTGCATCTTCTAAGTTTCTACGAATCTTTTACTTGTTGTCCAAAACTCATAAGCTTTGCATGACAACTATGCAGTGGAGGCCAATAGTCCTTCCGGATCGTTATATTGACCATGGATCACCTGCTGACCAATTGTTTTCAGCCGGTCTTTCACCATCTCACATAGCAGCAACAGTGTTCAATATACTCGGACAAACAAGAGAAGCACTAGAGCTCACGTCATAAAAGCACAATGGAGGGCTTCAATTTTTCACTTCACACAATGTACAAAGTATAACAACATGAAAAGAAGTGTAATATGTGAATTTTTTAAGTGAATATTGCAGGTTGTCATCAATGATCAATAATATTATAAAATCTGTCCTACCACCTCTTTGTGTTCCGCGTGTCATGATCTGTTGCACTCTCTTTTTTACTTTTCGCTTACATTTTAAAAGTATACTGGTTTGCTTCTCATGCCTCTGGGGCTACAGTGTAGTAATAAGACAACTAGTTATAAAGGAGAAAATTCTTGAACTTTTCTGTGAGTGCAAAAGAAAAGACATTCTGTCCAAACTGAATTTGAAATCTGTCCCGAAGGTGAAGAAAGCAAACATTGCTAATTTGATGAGGAAATTGGTTCATGATAAACAATCAGCCTCAGTTATCATCGATTGTAGAAATGTCTACCAGAGTCAGAGCTAGTCGTCAAAATAGGGACTCTTTTTTTGTTATACAAAATCTTATTACTTTTGTGACTTCATATTATAGTTACACTTTTTCCCTGAGACGATACGTTAATTTCTCTTTTAATAAAACTTCTATTGTAAAAAAATTTCTTCTCTCCTTTAAATATCTATGTATTGTCAAACAATTTTCATGTGCTGAAAAAGTGTTGAAAGAAAGAAAATGTGTAATATATATATTTTTTTAAATTAAGAGATATCTTGGTATAAAACATAAGAACTATTGTGTAGTATTTCCTATATTTTAGAAGATACACGTGTAAACTTAAATATAAAAAGATAAGGCAAGTAGATCACGCATTATCACTAAAATAATTGATCATGCCATGTGGTTCACAATGCGCACTATGAATGTGTGGTGCGTTGCGCTTATTATTCAGTTTGGTGCTAATCTGATGCGCCTTTTCAGGTTAGTAGGAAGTGCATCTAAAAGTTTGCATACGTAAGTTAAGCATATGAGAACAAGGACAAGCCATAAAATGCATCACATGTGTCCCAATCCTTCGATGACAACAACAGTAATAAGATAGAAGTTACATCTGCAATCAAGTTTGCTTTTTCTTTAAGATAATGTCTTGGTTTTAGTTTGGTGAATGAATAAAAAGTTAGGAGAATTCTCCTGTTATAGGATGATCTTTCAAATACAAAATAACATCAAAGAATAACGAATGAAACTCTGGAATAACCCTTTACATTACTGCACATGCATTTGGATTCTCATCACTGAACATCATCATGGCTTCGCTCTTTATGCAACAATCATTTTCAAGCGCAAACTGATGCATTATAACAAGTTTATCAGATTCAGATTCATGACATTCATCTTTTTCCTCTTCATCCTTCTTAGACACAATCTCCACTCTCTTTCCCGTTTTTTTCTTAAGTTTTTTCAATACTTTCCTCGGATCAATCCGACCCGTTACCACCACCCGGTGTTTGTTCATGTCGGTGATGAACTTCTCCACTCCTAACAAAAGCAGAGTTAAACAATTATTATTATTATATGATAATTCCAGGGTATAAAAAAGTAAATAAATCAGAAGAATGTAGATGATGTGCCTTTACACTTGGTGATGGTTTTGGCAACGTTTCTTTCACACGTGTTGCAGTACATTGAAACCTTGTATTCTACGATTATTACTTTGTTTTGTTCAGCTTTTTTGTTCTTGCCCATGGAATTCAAACATTGAAATCACTGCGAAACAGTGCAACAAAGAAAAGGATAGTGGTAATTATTTTGGGAAATGGTTCTTTTATTTTGGTTCATCGGGTGGGAGTAGTAGTTATGGCGGTTGATAATTTATTGTGACCACCGTTTCGGACAAAGATTTTCGACTTGTACCACGTTTCGAGAAAAAAAAATTATTTTTTATTTAAGTTTAATGGTTATGTAGTTCGGTAAATATAAAAAAACAAAATTATAATTTGATTTCAGTTTATTAATCTCTCTCTTTCCATTTAAACCCTAAATACCTCTTTATTTCTTGTTATCAGGCTATTTAAAAGCAAAATTAGAAGTTAGTGGATATACCCTTATTTATGTTTTCACACTAATATTGAGACAATGTGTGTGATTTAATGGATATTATCTATAAAGAGATTCTTTCAAGAGCATATTATGGTTCTGAATAAATATTTATACGATTTTGAATTGACATTTTGTGGGGTTTCACCAAGTTTTCTAATTATCCATGTGTGACCATGTCTAATTGTTTCTTTCATCTCTATGTTTTAATTGTTTCAAGCACTAAACAACATCTATCTCTATTCTTCTTCTTTTTGTTTTCTCTAATACAAATCTGATATTTGTTGCTTTATGATGTAAACTCGTACAAACTCTATAACCATCAATTAACGATATTTTTGTACCTAAAATCTTCAAAAATATGCACTTATATATGAGTGGAATGCTTAGTTGGGTATAATATTTAGGTAAATTTAGGATAATATTATTCTATAAATAATAGTAATAATAATAATATATTAAATTTATTTCTATAAAAATATTTAAATATTCTTATAAACAAAATATCGTTTGAAGCTAAATATTGTGTCCTAAAACAAACATTGCATAACACTAAATGTTATTCTAAACCACACATTGTCCTAAACTAATTTGTCTGGGTAAATATTGTTCTCATTAACCTAAATATACTATATTCAACTAAACCATGTCTTAATTAATTACTGCGTTAACTTAAATATTCTATTGAAATAAAATATTATTGTCTTGAACAAAATTTTAGGAAAGAAATACATATAATGTTAGCCTAAATATAGTTTGATGATATTTATTATAATGAAGGAAATATTATTTAACGAAAATACTATCCTAAATGCATTACCGAAAGGAAAATGACTTTTACCTACCAACAAAAGTCGTCACTAAAATTTAAAAATCTGTATTTTATGATGAACTTTGATCTGCAGATGTTTCTAGTTAATTGCTTTTCACTGTTATTTTTATGAATAGATATATTTTTGCTTACAATTAGATTTAACTCACAGGTGATACCTAAGATTTTGACTACAAGTAAAAACTCATTAATTTGTATTCACAACCTTCAACCCTAGGTAAAAATTATATAATAATAAAAACATCTCTTAAATCTTCTCTTTATACTTATATAATTAAAAGAAAGTGAGGTAAATAATTTCCTCAAAATTAAGGTTATTTATATAAATATATATTAAATAAATAAATTAGTGAACATTAAAAAATAAAAAATAATAAAATGGTAATAATTCATTAATCATTAAAAGAATAAAAATATAACATTAAAAAATTAATAATTAGTATCTTATTGCAAAGTTAAAAATAATATTAACTATTAATTTTTAAAGTAACATAAAGTCAATTATAAAATAGAAAATAAATTATGATGATGTTAAAAGATATAAGAATATTTGTATATTTTTTAATTTGTGTACAAGGAATTTATATTGACGAAAGAAATATTTGTATATTGAGCTAATTGTGTGTTGGTTGGTGTCTAAGGAAAAAGGAAAGAAGCTTGTGATGTGTATGGCAGTGACATTACAGCACCATTATTGCTATCATTTTTGTAATATGCTTTCATTTTAATTCTGATATCACAAGTGTCGGCAGATCCTAATATGCCTCATGCCCCATATCAGAATACATATGCTTACACTTTTTCTTTCATTCAAATTTGTTTTGATGATTTATTATAATATCAAATCAGAATACAAATTAAGAAATAATTAATATTATACTGTTGCATGTTATGAAGTAGGAACACATGACAGATACAAACAATTTCATCAAGTTTTTTCAATGAACTGATATGTTTCAGCAGATTTTGCCGAATATTTATCTTGATATTGTTATTAATAAAACTTCGTGGGTCGGTTGATTCTCATTCTTCATTCTTTATTTCATTCTTCATTCTTCTACAACTTCTTTTAGTCTCATTATCTCATAAACTTTAGACCATTAATGGCTTCAGAGCATTGCTTCTAACGTCATTTTTTTAACCTTTTGATAAGATAATTATTTCACACAAATATGTTATTCCAGAACATACCTTTTATCAGTTATCAAACTTGTCAATTTGTATCAATGTAACTTCAATCTAGGGCAAACTAACATATTCTTCTTGCATGAGTTTATCTTGTTTGAAGACTTTTATTTTTTTTTTAACTTTTAAAAAGATATTTTTCTCATTCTTTTGAGTTTTAAGATTCTATAGATTGTCTCAAATGTTAAAGAGGAACAAGTACCTCAAGGGAAAAACTGTTTTTCTCATAGTTTTCAACAGAAACCTATAAAATGAAGAGAAGACATTTTGGGATGATTACAAAGTAACAATCACCCATAGTTTTCAACTTAGTGCTTGGAAAACCTAGTGTGGTTTGACCTTGAAAATATATCCTTGTTTCTTTAACAAACTAAGCAAACCTCTTAAACCATGTTCTAGGTGTTTCAATTCATGCATAGTTAAATTATGAGACAACTGTAAAACTCATTTTAAGTTCTTAAATACAGCTAGAATTTTTTTCTTATCAAAGTTCTTCATGTAACTTTATAAAATAACAATAAAAAAAAGTTAAACAACTCTATAATATATATAGTGCCAGCATTAAAAACACTCGACCAAAATATACCTTATTTCTATAAATTAAAAAACGTGTATTCAAGGTCAAAAGTATTGGCACTTCTAAAAGGATAGAGATATTCAAGTCTTGCATATAATAAGTGGATGAATGACCTAAAACCCACCATCAATTTGGGATATGTCAACTTACAATCAATCACAACAATTTTTTGTTTGACAAGAAATGACATCAATAGGGACGCATGGCAGTAAAAGATCTACAACAGTTGTGCACATTACAAATTAATACCATAAATAAATGGCGAGTAGAGTAAGGTGCAGCCCTCATCCTTAAAAAAACATTACAAATTACAAATTAAGGAGAACAAGAGACAAGTTTTTGTCTGAAGAAGAAATGAATAATACTATGGACGTGTCAACTTTGTTACTAATTGAGGATAGTGCAGATTCTGAAGACGACTATGTCTTCTTTACTCTCAGCATAGCTATCCCTGGAGATAACGAGGATGATGCAGAGTCATGTAACTGTGACACAACTTGTACGTGGGACCAAGCTAAGGATGGTGAAGGGGACGAAGATGATGAAGGATTTGGTGAATTTTGTGGCAACGAAGAAGTTGCAGCATTAGAAGATGAAGCAGAAAGAAGGATATTTGTGAATGAGTCAGAAGATAGAGTATTTTGGGAGACCTGCATGGCAGTGGGGTATCCATGAATCCCAAATATATGGTTTAAACTGTCATTTGCGAATAATAAGGTATCATGTAACTTCATTTCTCAAAGCTTCTTCTTCTCTTCATAAAAACCAAATCATATGTATTTTACTTCTGATCATGTTGGATCCAGATTTAAGATGTGTACGGAATACTAGTTTGTAAGATTTCGGCATAGAAAAATTATCCACTGTCATAAGTCTTTAAACATGTATTATGTGGTAATTATAAAATAGATAAATCTATTACCCTTTGATTATCTAATATTATACTATGGTTATTTATATATATATATATATATATATATAACTTCCATTTATTCATATTTAAAAATATATTATTTGTATATTAAGATAAGATTAATTGATGAAATATGGAACACTTTTTAAATTATATGAAATGATTGGATTAATTTTGATAAAAAAAATTAACTAATTCAACTACCTAATCCAATATGTTATTATATCTTCATATAAATATTAAAATAAATTAAGTTTTATTTTCAATTAATCCAATTTAAACTATTTTTCTTTTTAATTTGAGTTAGATGAAATCAATTCATGAACTTCTTTATATTTATAATAAAAATGTAATTTTATAATATATAATAAAATAAAATGAATAAGAGAAAGAAAAAGTTAAAAAGAAATAAAGGGATGTAATCGAATATCGCATTTGATAATATTTTGTCACGTGGATTAACTTTGTCATTTTATAATATATAGTTCACACACATTATCATTATAATTATATGTACATGATATATTTATTATATTATTTTTTTCTTAAATATTATAAATTTTATCTTATATAAATATGAAGTAAAAATTTTATCTTATAAATTAATTTTATAAAAATAAATTATATTTAAAATTTAACTTATATTTATATTTAAGTTAAGATATTTCGAACATATCGTAAAAAAATATATTAAAAATTTTAATAATTTAATAAGAATGAAATTCTCATTCAAAATATATATACACGACACATAAAAAAAATTTAGTAAAACATATGTGTGGCTTTTTAATATGCACGAGAAGCATATTTCGAACAACAACAAAAATAGTTATTCATTAACTAGACAATCAATAACTAGAATACTATCAACATTTAATAATTTACTCGACAAATATACATATTAATTTATTTAAGTTCTTATAATTAAAATTTTAAAAACATGTATACATATTAAAGGTAGTGTTTTAAATACAAAGAATAAAACGGAAAGTTTTTTAAATATAGATATTATAGATACCGTTTTACAGAAACAATCTTGATTTTTCTACACTCTATTTTATAGACCTATTATATACTATTTTTCTTTAAATTTTTATTATATCACTGCTTACATTACTCTATCCTCTTTTCTTTTTCTGTCTCAAGAATATCATGCAAACGCTGGTTGGTTGGTTTGTCTGAAAAGATCAGTTTTCTAGTATGGGCAAAAAGGAACATATGAATCTTTTTGCCATTTTACCATTTGGAGTCTTGTGGAGGTATAATTCGAATCAAATCTACTTCAACATCAAGAAAATGCTTTTCTTGCATAGAGAGAAAAACATGTTAATAAAGAATGTCGTGGAAAAAGATATAATCCATGTTGCATGTTTCTTAGCTGACACTTACTTGTTCATTCCACATTCTAATTCGCTTTCGGGATTCCATTTGCCTCATATTAATTTAATTGTCATGTAATTTCTTTGCTTCCTCCGACAGTTTCTAACTTGCGTGTAATTTTCCCAAGATGCATGCAATTAGCCACAATATATTAATCTGCAGAAGTGACAGTATATAACACAAATTTTTGGTGCTTTATTGGACATACATGTATAAGCACGTAAACCAAGTGGTTATATTTATCGAAACATTGATCATCAATCTTGAGGAAAATAAATAAGCTAGCTCATAAAAAATAATGGTGGAGATAGTTGAGATTGAAAGTCTGTTTGATTATGCGATGAAGGGTGAGTGGAGAGAAGTGTTGGAAGTGTACAAGAACAACCCTCGAGCATTGGAAGCTAAAGTCACAGAAGCAGAAGACACTGTGTTACACATAGCTGTGTATGTCGGCCAAACAAATTTTTTGACGACCCTTCTTGAGAACATTAACGAAGATGTTTCTCTTGCTATCTTGAACATACCAAACTCAAAGGGAAACACTCCTTTGCATCTAGCAGCTGAGTTTGGGAATGTGAACATCTGCAACACCATAGCCAAAAAAGACCCCAAACTCATTTTGTGTAAAAATTTTGAAGGTGAGACCCCTCTTTACTTAGCAGCAATTCATGGTTCCAAAGATGCATTTTTCTGTCTCCATGCTCACCTACAAAACAAACATGATTACTCGCCATGTATTAAGACCAACTGGGACACAATTCTTCACTCTACCATCTCTAATGAATACTTTGGTTAGTGTCACTGTCCTATATCTCGTGCAATTTATTTTATACTAAAATTGTTTCAGTTTTAATGTATTTTCGTTGAAGTAACTAATTTGATGTATTTTGTAGGTTTGGCACTTCAAATAATTCGATTGTACCCAAATCTTGCTGATGCTGTGAACCAGGATGGCTTTTCTCCTCTTCATATTCTTGCTATGAAGCCTAATTGTTTCCGTAGCAGCACAAGGATGGAGTTTATGGATCGTATGATCTATAATTGTAAGAATACATCTTTCCAACTAGCTGTTAAAATTATTTATTAAGTGATTTTTAATTAGATCGTATGGTAAAATTAAATTAGATTTTGTTATACAAATTAAGTCATACGAATCTTTTTCTCTAGTCCCAGGTATTGTTCAAAAGCCCAAATGGCTTTTCTGATAGCCACCTTACAAGTGAAATATTCTAGTTTAACTTTGTAATTGTACTACTGATATTTTACCTGCACCGTAAGTTAATTAAATTATTTTTATTTAAATATGTTTTTAGTAGCTCAAATTTGAATCAAGTTTATTTTTTATCATCTAAATTTAACATTGATCTTTCTAATTTTATAATTTGAAAGTTTTTCTTATAATTCATCTTCTCTTAACACTGTTTAAGAGTTTCACTTGTATTACTAACCATTACAAATAGTTTATATCAACAAGCTACTTCCATTTTTCACATATATTAGTTTTGTATTTTCTTGTACGTTTCTGACAAACGGTTATGGCAGGTTTGCTTGTTGATGAGCTGAAGGAAGAGACTGAGGAGGACCAAAGTAGTAATAAAGAAGACACACAGATTTTTAGCCATCCAATGAACTACGAAACATTCCTCAGCTTCTTATATTTGTTTAAGAATGCTGTTAAAGTTATAAGTGCGTGAATCCTTTTTCATATCTTCAGTTTGCTTTGCCCATTTCATGTGTGTACACATGACCATCCTACATATGAAACTCTTCAATCTTACGTTACAGCAATAGGCACAAAGGATAGTAAAGCTGGAACTGATGATGATGAAGAGAATCTCCCAGGATCATCCCACACCAATTTTGGTAAAAACCATCATTTTCCCTTGTAAAACCATGATTTAGTGCTACCCTCTGACTCCAAACATAACTTAAAAATTTTAAACTATTAAGGAATAAATGCTGCATTCATTATATTTGGTTTTAGGGTGTTCTGAATAGTCAATATATACACATTTTCTGACACGTTCTATATTGGTTTACACAGTGGAAAAGCGAGCAATGAAAGAAAAGAAACTATACCGATTTCCTCCGAATTGGGAAGTGTTCATCCGATTTCTAGTCACTATGATGAAGGCCTTGTTAATACTTTTTGGTGTGGGTAAGTACATGTACATCATGACCTGTCATTTATATTTACTCTGCTAAATTGAGAGACACACGTGTAACAGGAGTATCTTGGATAGACAAAATTCAACGAAGGAAGGAGAAACACATGTGGGCTAATAGAGTGATGGATGAATTGATTATGAGAGCTTCTTTGTACAAGTATGACTACCCTGGAAATAGTTCCTTTGTTCGTCAGCATGACAATGATATAGAAAATCAAGATAGTCATAAGAAAAAAGGAAGTGTTGAGAAAAAGAAAAGGGTGTCTCCAATTTTAATTGCTGCAAAGATGGGAGTGAATGAAATGGTGGAGAAGATCTTAGATACCTTCCCGGTGGCTATCCATGATGTGGATTCTGACAATAAGAATGTTGTTCTTTTAGCTATAGAGAACAGGCAGCCTCGTGTCTACAAGCTGCTCACAAAGAGGAATTTGGTGAAGGAAAGTGCATTTCGTCACATAGACAATCAAGGTAACAGTGCATTGCACCTTGCTGCCATGTATAGGGATCATAGGCCTTGGCGTGTCCCTGGTGCTGCCATGCAAATGCAGTGGGAATATAAGTGGTACAAGGTATATGTTCTTCGTTTCAATCCTATTAATTTTAGAATATTAACAAGTGTTTTGTGAAAGAGAAAACAGACAATGTACTATGATATTTTTATGTCATACAATCACAATAACTATCTTAAATATCATATATCAATGATGATTTCTAATGAGGTGATAATGTAAAAGTTTTTTACAATCACTTAAAAGTTTTAGTTTTAGCCTTTGGTTTCAGTTTCAGCCTTTTGTTTCAGTTTCAAATTATAGACTGCGGTAAATATAAGTTTCATTTTTTCTTTGCTCATAATTTTGTGCCATTTCAGCTTGTTAAGAATTCCATGCCACCAAACTTCTATGCACGTTACAATAACAAGGGACAAACAGCTAAACAGGTTTTCATCAACAGTCACGAACTACTAGTGAAAGAGGGAAGGAAATGGCTATCCAAAACCTCAGACTCATGCACACTAGTTGCAGCACTAGTTGCAACAGTTGCATTCACAACCTCAACAGCAATACCAGGGGGTGCTGATGACAATGGTGCACCAGTGTTGAATGGAGAACCGGCTTTCAAAGTCTTTGCTCTGGCCTCACTTGTGGCACTGTGCTCCTCTGTGACAGCCCTTGTTTTGTTTCTTTCAATACTGACATCTCGGTTCCAAGAAAAGGATGTTGCCATGCATTTGCCAAAAAAGCTTCTACTGGGAATGACTTCACTCTGGACATCTATAGCATCAATATTGGTTTCCTTTTGTGCAGGACACTACTTTATCATTGAAGATGGAATGAAATCTTCAGTTTATCTGATATATGGTGTGACATGTTTGCCAGTATCATTTTTTGTGTTGGTTCAACTCCCTCTTTACTTGGATCTCATGTTGGCTATATTTCGGAAGGTTCCTCAACGCGTTTATAAGGTCTTTTCCCATTAGTTGCTTTACTCATTTCTTAATTTCATTTTTCATTTTTGAGTATTTCGTTTTGTTAAGTCTACACAAAAGCAAAAGTAACACTAAAAGGGGCATTCCGAGAATCGAACTCGGGACCTCTCGCACCCAAAGCGAGAATCATACCACTAGACCAAATGCCCACTTTAATATTCCACACTGATGCTCTTGTACATATCTAAATTTGGTCTTTGTTTATTTTTCATATAAGTTACTTCTACCATGATTCTAGAATAATAATAGAACAAGGATCTGTTTTAAATGGAATCCGTCTATTTGAATGTGTTAAAAATGCTACCTCCAACAAATTTTTAGAATATTTAACCCTAACATTAATATATTAGTTCTTGCAATTCATAATTGTATTTAGTTTAATATTCATTTATATCAAATACAATAATTAAATTACATTTAATTTAATTTTTAATATAAAATTCAAAACAAATCAAACTAATATATGTTATAATTTAGTTTGATTGATTTTACGATGTTTTATTATAAAATTATTAAACATATTTCATAAAAAAATTATAAAATATTTTTTAAGAAAATTGTTAAAAATTATTAAATTAAAATTTTTTATATATATAATTATTCTTATATTTATAAACTTAATTTTTTTTCATATTTATAAATAAATTATATAATCTTATATTATGATAAATGTAATATAATTAAACTATAAAAGAATTTTTAATAACATGAATGCTAACATTAAATATAATTTTATATTTAAATATAATAAATAAATAATTTAATTCAATTTTTTATTCAAAATTCAAACTAAATATTACAATTTAATATATATATATATATATATATATTTCAGATCAATCTTTGATTTTTTTTATTTTTTAGATTGATTAGACTTTTAACACTCATAATCTGTATCTGTCAAAATTGATATGTAAACATCATTAAAAAATAGTTGTCTGGATCAAAATAATATATTTATTAAATATTAGGTATCACAAACTAAAAAAAAAAAAAAAAAAAAGAGAAATATTAATTTCAATACAGACTAACTTTGAAAGTATAAAAACTTATTTAACCTAAAATAATATAAAAGTTTATGAGAGAAAATGTGTTTAAAAAAGTGGAAATAAAATAAATCACATTTATGTCATAAATGAAAACTAACATGCTAAAAAGGATGTGAAAAAGGGTGCAAGAGCTGTCTTGCAATGGCAGTTCTGAGTGGCTCTTTGGAATCGTCTAGGGATATATACTTACCGAGAAGGGAAGGAAGCAATTTTGCAGAGCATCATCCATCATCCAAAGACGGAGACAGTTTGTTAGATAGATGTAATAACTCTTCTTCTTTCTGCTTGATAAAAAAAATTAGACAATTATTATAAAAATCAAAGTATATAGATTGATTGATGAAACCTTCTCATTTTCTTTTGCAGTAAATACTTACTGAAAAAATTATACCGCGTCCATTTTTTAGTATTTGATTTGCTTTTTCGAGTACATTTTATAGATACTAGTCATTCATTCAGAGACGCAGAAAGAGAGGGACAAAATGTACATTTGCCATGACCATGGCTGAAAGTTCCTCCAAAGTGCCATAAGAAATCAGTGGCATACAAGGCAGTGTCAGTCATTTCTGCTAAATGACTTCTACATGTAAAGAGAAAGAGAGTGGACCGATATGCAGTGAGTTCTTTGTAAACCTCACTTCTGGTAGTAATTCGCAGCCTACCACTAAAATTCACACTACCAGAAGAACAATAACAAAATGTTACTACACATCTTTCGGTGCGTCATATCCGACCCTACTGCACCAGGTTCATCTCAACTAATCTAAATTAAAAGATAACCGAGTCTCCAATTTTACTCCCAGGCTGAACGGGGATATTCAGTCATCTACGGTCTTTTATCTCAAGCCATAATAATGAATTGGCAGTGCACCTGGATCAAGTTCCCAGAAGTCTCTTAGATTGCCATGCTCTTCTGTCAGTTTGAAAGCTGGGATTTGATGGGAGAACCTAAGCAACTCTTTTCTGGGTATTCTCAGATTGACAGATGATCCTTCATTTGATTTGCCCCTGAAAACGGAACTAAACCCACTGACAAACTCCAGAACTAAAACATTTATGAACAAATCAGTTTCTTCAACAACTTCCACTATGTCATACTCCCAATTTTTCAACTCAGAACATTTCATTTTATTTGTCCATTTTCTATATAATGCCCAAACTTCGCCTTTCCTCGGAAAGATGGCATAATTGTTTTTCTTACCAACAGCGTCAGCATGCACTTTATGTGAAACAGAAGAAGTGGTACTATAAATACTGAGAAATTCATCTGTTTTCTTAACTCTATATCTGCCGCATGAAATAAGCATACCCATATCTTTGTCTTCCCATTTAGTGGTATTCTCCGGTAGCCAGTAGCAAGTGAGCCAGGAAACGTGCAATTGAAGATCTGGGCTTGTCACAATCTTATTAATGTGACCGTAATATTTTGGCAATCCATCCTCGTCACTGTAAAATGCCCAAATTTGACCAATCTGAAACTTCTCAAGGGACCTCCCAGCATCAAAATCAAAGAATTGAGTATCTGGAATTTCAATTGTTTCTGATTTCGGTGCTGGAGAATAATTGTTACTGTCATGAACAGATTCCTTATTCTCTCCAACCAAACTGCTTCTTTCCAAATTAACCTTGCGAACGGACGTACCTCCCTCAGATGTCATCAAGGGTTCTGATCTATTTGAACACCCTGTATTGTCACCGCCAGATGAACTGTGACCAACCTTCTCATCCAACTTTTCAGGAACAGCAATCTCTTCAAGATTTACAGGCAAAGCTCCAGGATCAAGTTCATACGATCCTGTAGGTACACCAGGCCTTTCCTCACCGGTCATTTTGAAAGATGGAACCCGGTGAGAGAATCTAAATAACTCCACGGATGAAATGTGAAATGGTCTTTTAGCTTCCCCTATACTTTGAAGGAAGATACTTACAAAACCTTTCAACTTAGTCAAGTACGCAACATATACACCCTCACCTTCAACATAATCTGTTAAGATTTCAACAAACTCATATTCATACAGCTGGTGAGACTTCACATCCATGTACCATTTAATATCCCAATTTTTAAATAGGGCCCAAGTTTCTCCCTTTCTAGGATACACTTTAAAAGTATTAAGGCTAATTTTTTCACACAAAACTAGATGAGAGAACATCAGATGATCTTCAGTGACATCAGTTTCACTAAGTTTATATTTCCCACAAGCAACAGGCAATTCCTCGTTCACCCAGTTGATTTCTTCCTTCCAGTCGGGATGTGATTCAAACCATGTTATCTGCAGTTTGAATCCAGGAGACAGAACTTTCCTGATTAAAGCATAGAATCTAGGCATACCTTCTGCTGTGTCATAAACAGCCCAAATCTGCCCAGCAGCAAAGCATTCTTTTTTCTTGTCCTTGTCAAAATCACTGAACTCTGCATCAGGATAGACATAAACATTTGGTTGATTTGAAACTTTGGAGGCTGAATCTGGAAAATCCTCTGAAGTTTCATCCACCTGCTTTGACCCTCCCACCTCTTTTCCCTTAACCGTGTTAGTTTCCTCATTTCTTTCAGAATACAAGTGTTGTGTCTGATTTACTTCTTTATGTTCAGCAGCTAAACCATTCTGATCATTCATTTTAGTTTTCTCATCATGACTCTCACCATCACCACGTCGTTTCAAGAAGCCATAGTCATGGTTGTTCACATTCTCCTTGAAGGAAAATTGATGCTTTTTCCGGGTAGATCTGCGTGGATGCCCTTCCCTAGAAGTTGAATGATTTTCTACACTGGAATAACCATCCTTGCGAGCAACTTTATCTTCTTCAGAATCACTGCTACTAATAGAATCAGAACTTTCACTGGATTCGGCCTCGTGCTTCCTTTTTCTCTTTCCATTTAGTTTTCCAGAAACACTAGCAGGTCCATTTTTATCAGATGGCCCTGTATTGGCCTTCTCAGCATGTGAATTGCCTTGAGATCCAGCACCTACCTTGAAAGCACCATGATTCAAACCAACTTTCTGCTGGTCAGAAGCTTTCTGAGTTGAATTAGTTGCCGGTGATGAGGTACCTCGTTTTTCAATTTCATATGCAACAAAGGGCCTTTTACAATGTTGACAGCGAAGTGATTTATTTAAAATTTCTTTGTAATATTGATACTTGACAGAACAAAATGGGCAGACTGTCCAAAAAGTAGGCCGGACACCATTTTGCTGCTGCATTGGCTGCCTAGATTGCTGCTGCTGCTGCATCGGCTGCGTAGGTTGCTTTTGCTGCCGTTGCTGCTGTTGTTGTTGCTGTTGTTGTTGTTGTTGCTGCTGAGGATTTGAGCTTGTAAAGTTGGGCCTAACATTCCTCCTCACTGTGGAATTAAAATGTGACGTAGCAGGTTTGTTTATTGGAACTCTACGCTTCATGTCAAAAAGAGTACGTTTTTCTCTGTCCAAAAGTACTCTTTGGGCTTCCCCAATCAGCTTGAATGCAGCTTCTGCACCAGCAAACTTGTTTTTGTCAGGATGAAGTTGGAGAGCGAACTTCCTATATTGCTTCTTAATTAGTGCATCAACAGCTGTCTGTTCAACCTGAAGAATTCCATACCAATCCACCTCATTGCCATACAATTTCTGCTCAGCACAGCAGTGCACATCACAAACAACAAGCATTTGAGCAATATTTTCCAGATCAGGGTAGAGCTGCTGAGCCTTTAGAGCAATTTTACGAGCCCCCACAAAATCCCTGTTTTCCATCTTCTTTTCAGCAATGTCCTTGGCCCTCAAGGCCTCTTCTTTATTGCAGTCCATCAAAAATCCACATCCCAGAACCTTATAGTGGTGTTGCGGCCAAGTGAAATGGCAAACAAGCTATATTTAATCCAACTTCCAGGAGCAGCTAGATCAACATCAAAATGCAGAGAGTGAGTAAACCTTCCAATACCCCACCAGTTCCCCAATATCAAAATGCAGAGAGTGAGAAAGCCAAATTCAGATTCATCCTAGATATTTTTAATAACTTCCAACAATTAGATCCTAAATCATTTACTTCAAGTCTTGAAAGAATGTAGATACATTGATGTTTCAAAACAGATATATAAACATAACAGAAACGCAAGTATAGATGATTTGGATCATTGATTCCATTAAAACAAGAGCAGTACAATCACAATAAGACCTACATCACAAACTGTATGTGATCAACTCTCGCTGCATGCGAATTTTTCTCAGAAACAAAACAAGCAGAATATCTACAAAATTTGAAAATTAAAAGAATAAGGGTGTACAAAAAAAACCAAAAGAGCGATCAAAATGCTTGAATTCAACAACTAAACAAAAAGCAACCAAAAAATGAAGACCCTTCAACATCATCCCCAAATTAAAACATGCAAGCAAACAAACACGTTTAACAGTAAACTCCTAAACCAGAACATATTCAAATAATAGTTAAAAACCCTAATTATTTCGGCAAAATAACAAGAAAAGATTTGTAAAAATAATTTTAAAAAAGAAAAACGAAGGCAACCGTTACGTTACGCATGAACGAAGACATTATTTTTCAACTTCATGTCAGGAAATGCACTAAACAATCTGAACATGCATTAACATTATTACACATGGGACAACAAACGAATGCAAAATAAAATACCTTAAAGCATTAACTGAAAATAAAGGGAAAAAAAAAAAAAAAAAGGTATTGTAAAACATTAGGAGATGGAGCAGAACGGACCTTGGGAAGAAGGAGAAAGGAAACGAAAGGGCGATGACTTCTCACTCCTGAAAGTGACAGACACAAAAACAGGGATTCATGAACACCCTCTTAAATCATCACTGTGTTGGGGGCCTTCAGTTTTAATTTTTCAAGTCCAACCCAACATTTTTTTAGCCCAATCCAACTTAAAATTAGTTTATTTAATTTTAAAAATTATTTGTCTGGTTTGAGATGAAAAAGAGTGATTTAATATGTGGAAATAAAAATTCCTTTTAATTTATCAAATAATATTAATTAATTAATTAATATTTATATGAATAAGTATATTTTATATATAATAAAAATATAAATACTAAAATTGTTGAATCAATTCTCTATTTTACTTTCTATCCAAAAAAAATTTAATCAATAATTATAATAATTTAAATGCTTTTGTTACATATAATAAAGATTTTTAAGCTAAAAAATTAAACATTATTATAAGTGATATAGGATTATGGATTAGAAGAAAAGATTTCTAAAAATTAAATATTATAAATGATACCAACTTATGAATAAAAGAGAAGATTCCGAAAAAGTTAAGAGATAATAGATATTAAATTAGTATGTTAAAGATATTATCTGAATTTGGATTATAATTTATTTGATTTTATTATAATTTTATTCTTAAAAATTGTGATGAGTTATGAAAAAAAAGGTATTAGATAAATTATTTTTCATCTCTATTTTTAAATAAATTTTAAATAATATAAGATTTATAAGATTGGAACAAATATAATTTTTCAATTTCCAACCAATGTTTTTAAAATTGACCGGTAATGGACCTTGTCATACACCTATCAATATTCAAATTAATCAGTAACAGACTTTGTCAACTGAGTCATTGATTAATGATTAAACCAGTGGGTCACATGTTTTACATTATATATTTATGATATGGTACATAATTAATATTTTAAAAAAAAACTAAATTAAAGTAGTTTTTTTGTTTTAGTGGTACATAATTTTTGCACAGATGAAAAGTTTGATTAATTACCAAATCTTCAAATTTCAAACAAAACATACAGGTGTTTGTGTTACTTTTGATTACACAAAAATGTCTTTGATACAAAGAACACTAAGTATTATTTTTCCTTAAATGAGAAATGTTTGATACAAGATAACTTTCAAATAGCACACGCATAAGTTTTAGCATACTACATATTAGTTTTACTTAATAAAGAATATATGCATTTTAAATTATTTTTCAAAAATTTGTTCAGAAGTTTCTCATGATGATTCTTCATTTAGTGCATGAGAATAAGTTAAGGAAAGAGTTTTATACCAGAATTCCTTTTATATGAGGTGAAAAAAGCAAATGCCTATAAATGGGTTGATAGGTCTCAAGATGTATTTAGATTCAATTTATTTTGTGTTTGTATTTAATTTTTGATAAATTTAAAATATTACAAGAATATTTATTCGATAATATGGTTGAGCCTTAGAAATATAATTGTTAAATTAAAAATTTGATTGGACAATTCTAATATTAAGTAGATTTTCATGATTTAAATATTTATACATTTTTCATAGATAAAAAAGTATTTGAAACTAATAATTGTGTTCTATGTTTAAGTTTTAACTCACAAGTTTACTAGTGAGTCAAGTCATAGACAATTGTGTTTATGAGTTGGTCAATTCTTATCCTGTCTATTAAGATTTTTAACAGCGGTTTAATAGTCATTTACTTTAGAAAAACATATTTTTTATTTTTACTTTTAATTAAAAAACAGTCAGGCTATTTTTAACTTCAAATATTTGTATGAAAAAAGATAAAAAAAAATAAAACAACTTTTATTATTTTTTATATAATTTATTTAAAACATAAAACAAAATAAAATAAGAAAATAAAAATGAAAACAATTTCTCAAAATAAACAGTTTTTAATGACTGAAATTACTTATTTTATCCTTTAAGTGAGTAGTAAACAATAATAAATTCTATATTTTTTAAAACACTTTGTTTTTGGGTATACCTAAAGTTGCCCAACAAACACAAGAAATCTGTCAGAAATGATGTTGAAAAGCATGAGTTAGATTCATTGATCCAAAGTTGACAATAAAAACTGATATGAAAATATTTTCATTAGTGTATGAAGGTCATTCAATATCAAAATTGATAGGCCATGTATGTCTCATTTCCAATTGCAGAAAGTATAGTATCTTAGACATCTCAGCCATGTAGGGATGAGCATTGTTTCCAGATACAAATGAGGTCACCTGGTTTCTTATCTCAATCCAACTACTACCAGGCACTTTCTTTACCCCTTGATCCACCATTGCCTTCCGGACCATCTCTGCTTCCTTCCACTGCCCACTTGCACAATACAAATTTGACAACAACACGTAACCAGCCTCCTTTTCAGGCTCCAAGTTCTTTAGATATTCTCCCACACAGCTCGCGGTTCCTAAATCTCCATGTGCATAACATGCTCCAAGTAAAACCTCCCATGAATTGCTCCTACCTTCGCTTGTATTTGAATACTTCTTAGCCAAACTTCTTGCTTCTGTCACGTATCCACCGCGACCAAGCATATCCACCATGCATGCCACATGGTCCATTCCATGGGAAAGTCCAAATTCCAAACTCATGGATTGAAAGAACGCAAAGCCCTCGTTTATAAGCCCCAAATGGCTGCAAGTCATTAACAGCCCTGTGAAAGTTACTTCATCAGGTTTCACACCAGATGCCACCATCTCTCTGTACAAGCATATAGCCTCATTAGCCCTCCCGTGCAGTCCAAATGCAAACAACATTGAATTCCAAGAAACCAGGTCCTTCTCAAGAATGCCATGAAATGAAAGCCGTGAACCTTCTATGTCCCCACATTTTGCATACATATTAACCAAGCTATTCCCAACATACAAATACTTGTCTAAACCACGACGAATGATGCAACCGTGGACCATTCTTCCATGAACTAGTATGGCTAAGCTAGCACAAGCATGAAGGACCGCTCCAGCTACTAAATCATCAAGCTGTACAGAGTTTCTTGTCATGTCTAAAAACATACTTAAAGCTAGCTCTCCATTCCCATTTCTCGTATACCCTACAATCATAGAAGTCCAAGAAACAATATTTCTTTCAGGAGCTTGCTGGAAAGCTATAAAAGCTTTCTGGGTATCCCCTGATTTCATATGAGCATCAATGATGGCATTCCAAGACACTTGATTAAAACATCCAAAGGAGTTAAACACCCTCATGGCATCATCATGACATTCTAATTTAGCATAAAAGCTTAACATCGAGTTCTTTACCTCCATAGCAGAGCTCCAACCAGATTTTATCACAAAACCATGCACCATGCATCCGTATAGCATCTCCATTGACTCGGCACAAGCGTTCACGAGAGCACTGAAAGTCCATTGATCTGGCTGACACAAACTCTCACACATCTCTTTAAACAAATGCAAGCACACTTCAACTTCACCACATCGAGCATGACCCACAATCATTATATTCCAAGCAATCACAACCTTTTCAGGCATGCTGCGAAAAAGTTCAAGAGCCATGCCAAATCGGCAAGTGTTCGTATAAGCAAACAGAAGTGAACACCATGTCACTTCATTACTATCACTCATCTCATCAAACACTTTTCTTGCAGAATCAGGAAGCGAACACTTGCCATACATGTCAATGAGCGAGTTAGCCACAGGAAGAGAAGATAGGTAGCCTGACACAATTACCAAAGCATGTAGTGTTGCTCCACAACGAAGATGGGATGTACCAGCGCATGCATTTAAGGCTGCGGAGAAGGAGAAGTCGTCCAGTTTGGAAGGGTAGACTCTCATGCTACCAAAGAGACTAAGACTCTGCTGGTAAAGTCCTAAGTGGGAATAGGCTGTTAGCATTGCATTCCAAACAACAGAGTCTTTGTGGGGTATTTTATCGAACAGTTTGCGAGCATCACTGATTTTACCTGAACGTGCTAGTGCTACAATCTCGGATGTAGTGCGGCACAAATAAGAGCGCATGCCATTCATTCAGGTTTTAGTTTGCTAAAAAATAAACTTTTGAAACAGCTATGCAACAACCACAATTGTACAATACCTACTCTGAAACTGAAACTGAACTTTATGTGACAAATGCCCTTGTTTCTCAAATTTATACACTGTTACTCAAATTTCTTATGCAAGGCCAACGAACTGTGATTATTTGAAATGTACAAGGTAATTACTGGGGTTTAGAACTATATTAGATGAATTTTTTGTACAAGTTTAAATTATGTTTCTAAGTTGATTCTAAGTATAATATTCTTTAAAATAGCATTATTTTTTTTCTACTTGAAAGATAAAAGTTTTAGCGAACATGATATTTTTTTATATTAATATTGTTTATCTAAATTTTTATATTATAGAATTCAAGTTAAGTAAGAAATTTATTCGGAGAAGTGGAAAAAGAATTATCGGACTTATAAAAAAATTGAAAATACATGCTTACCTTTTGGTTTATATTATCTAAATAGATTATTGGGACATTAACATTTTTATAACACTCATCTATTTTTTCTATTCTCTTTGTCGAAACAATTTAAAAAATTATCAATTTTTATTCAATTGCTCTTCTCTTCTACTTATTTCAGGTTCACTATTTTTCTTTCCAAAATCTTCATTCATCCAAATCATAAAATTATTCTATCTCTATAATATATAAACACTTGTCAAACTAGTTATCGCAAAAAGAATTAGTCTTTATTTAATAAATTGAAAAAAATGTGATAGAAAAATATAATAAATTTTTTAACACTATATTCATTAAGTTTTATAAAATCTAAAAAAATAAGTCATTGAATAAATAATATATATAAATATAAATAATATAAAATTATATTATTATTAAATCATGAGAGAATTCATATATTCTAAAAATAGAAGTTAGATACTCATTTTTTTATTTTATTTTTTTTAATCTGATGTATATAATACTAATTTATCTTAACTACTAGAATAAATAAATAATAAAAATCTCTTACTTTTTATATTAATATATATATATATATTAGATAGTTGATTTAAGTTAGTTAATAAAGAATAATGCAACATTCATTTTAAATAAATTATTAGTCTCTTAAATATGCTACATTCACTAACATTTGAAATTACATATTTATTGTTATAACATGACTAATAGTGGAATTGATAAAAATAGTAATTAGTTGTCAATCATCTAATATGATTGAATTATAATAAATAATATAACTTCAATTTAAGTTTTTAATATAATATATTAGTGCAAGCACTAAATGTTTTGTCCAACATTTTTTTAGCTTATTTTCACTTTTGAAGGAGAATGGGTCAACTTTATATGTCATACTTGACTAAATTCACTCAAGAAACACCAAACCTCTCTACGTTTGTTACGTTTAGAAATAAATCAAATAACAAAAAACATATTCTTATAGAAGTTTTCACTATAGTTTGTTTGATGATTAACAGCAATATCCTATTCAGATAGCGTCGATGGCAAAAATAACTAATAATTAGACAGATGTTGGACCCTATAATCATATGCCAAGATTAATTAATAGGATAACCAGCATGATTCAAAAAGAAAATTACAACAAATATGTACAAAAATCCCTATATATAATATAATAATATATACAAGGGCAGATTTCATTAGTTGGTTTCAGATTCTTGGGCTTTTTCTTCCACAGAACTCATACCATCCAAATCCTTTCCCAGATACCTTTTCATCTACAATCCGACAATGGTTCTTCCATCCCTCAACTACATATTTCTTTTGATTCCTGCTGTATTTCTGAGAAGGCATTCAAAACCTTCTAGGAGGATCCCTCAGCTGCAGGAGTGGATTTTTCAATGTCTTTCACATCTTTTTCTTGATTTTCCTGGTTAAAAACACCAGCTTCAGATTGTTTGATGTCAAGTTTAGCTGCAGCGTTGCCATCCAAATCCTTCTCGAACAAGTTCTCATGCTCCATGTCTTTCAATGCCTTTTCTTGCACTACTAGATTTTCCTCGTTACAAACACTAGCTTCAGATTGTTTGGTGTCAAGTTTAGCTGCAGCGTTGCCATCCGAATCCTTCTCGGACAAGTTCTCATGCTCCATGTCTTCCAATGCCTTTTCTTGCACTACTAGATTTTCCTCGTTACAAACACCAGCTTCAGATTGTTTGTTGTCAAGTTTAGCTGCAGTGTTGCCATCCGAATCCTTCTCGGACAAGTTCTCATGCTCCATGTCTTCCAATGCCTTTTCTTGCACTACTAGATTTTCCTCGTTACAAACACCAGCTACAGATTGTTTGTTGTCAAGTTTAGCTGCAGCGTTGCCATCCGAATCCTTCTCGGACAAGTTCTCATGCTCCATGTCTTCCAATGCCTTTTCTTGCACTACTTGATTTTCCTCGTTACAAACACCAGCTTCAGATTGTTTGGTGTCAAGTTTAGCTGCAGCGTTGTCATTCAAATTCTTCTCGGACAAATTCTCATGCTCCATGTCTTCCAATGCCTTTTCTTGCACTACTTGATTTTCCTGGTTACAAACACCAGCTTCAGATTGTTTGGTGTCAAGTTTTGCTGCAGTGTTGCCATCCAAATCCTTCTCGAACAAGTTCTCATGCTCCTTATCTTCCTGGTTACAAACACCAGCTTCAGATTGGTTGGTGTCAAGTTTTGCCGCAGTGTTGCCATCCAAATCCTTCTCAGACAAGTTCTCATGCTCCTTGTCTTCCAATGCCTTCTCCCGCTCTACTTGATTTTCCTGGTTACAAACACCAGCTTCAGATTGTTTGGTGTCAAGTTTTGCCGCAGTGTTGCCATCCAAATCCTTCTCGGACAAGTTCTCGTACTCCATGTCTTCCAATGCCTTTTCTTGCACAACTTGACTTTCATGGTTACAAACACCAGCTTCAGATTGTTTGGCGTCAAGTTTTGCTACAGTGTTGCCGTCCAAATCCTTCTCGGACATGTTCTCATGCTCCATGTCTTCCAATGCCTTTTCTTGCACTACTAGATTTTCCTGGTTACAAACATCAGCTTCAGATTCTTTAGTGTCAAGTTTTGCAACAGAGTTGCCAACTAAATCCTTCTCAGACAAGTTGTCCACATGTTCACTACCTACTGCTGAATAGCAGAGAGATGAAGCCCCATCAATTGATGCAGTTTCCGGCACAGTCAAACAATCTTGAGTAACACCAATCCCATCTCCCGTAACAGCTGCAGAGTCTTCCAATACCTGCAATTTTGCTTGGCTATCAACTAAACCTTCCTTAGATAACGCTTCCACCTTCTCGACTGATACTGAGGGATCCAAACAATCTGGAATAACATCAGTCCCATCTCCCATAACACCTTCAGAATCTTCTGATACCTGCATTCTTTCTTGGCTGCCAACAATACCCTCATTAGATAAGCCTTCCACCTTCTCGACTGATACTGAGGGATCCAAACAATCTGGAATAACATCAGTCCCATCTCCCATAACAACTTCAGAATCTTCTGATACCTGCATTCTTTCTTGGCTGCCAACAATACCTTCATTAGATAAATCTTCCACCTTCTCGACTGATACTGAGGGATTAGGGACTTCAGATACATTTTCCATCTCACTAGCACAGCTTTTACTATCTGTCGTGTCCTCACTGTCAGCCAGTCCTCTTGATTCAACCTGGGTTTCGAAGATTCCATGTGGAGCCTCATCAGACAATATCTCCACCTCTCTTTTTCCCTCTGATGCTGTGACATCATCCACTGGTATCCCACCAACCTAGGATGCACATATAAAATCAAAGGCAAGAAGTAATGGAAACAATAGATAACAGATTTTTGTTTTAATGCAGACAAAACCATGAAAGCTGTATGCGTGATATAAAATCGTCGCCCAATTTGTCTAATGTTATAACACCTAATACTAATTCCATATATAGGGCATTAGAAGAGAAACAACGCCAACGTGACTGTTACAAATGAGTGTAAAATCATAATAACATAATAAAGCCAGCCAGCCAGCCAGCCCAAATTTTAATTTGTTTTACTGTCAACTGGAGAAAATTTTTTAACCTCACAATATGCCTTTAAACATAATATTAAGTAAATTGTTCAAAAAATCAATTACCCTATAAATGAAGTAAGAGGATTTTGCATTGTCTAAGAGGGGAGACCAACCTGTGTATTGCCTTGATTACACATCTCAGCTTCGGAATTATTAATTAATTTCTGTAGCAGTACTGGATTTGTAGAGGGACCCTGAAGAAATTAATTAATAAAGGAAGTTAAAGGGAGAATTATAGCAGAAGACATTATTATGTAAGTGCAAAATGACTAACCTCACTGGCATTTTCACAGCTCCCCTCTTCAGCCGGATAATCATCTGTTTCCTTTAGTATTGGCACACTGCATTGTGGAACCTCGTCAGATGATAACAAAATCTTATTGTCCTCAACTATCAAGGAAGATGATGGCTCAATAATGTCCCTTGATGAAAGTTGTTCTGTATTAACCCCAGCTACATCAGATGCGTCCATTTGATTACCAATCTCAGCTTCAGAAGGATTTGATTCCTGTAAAGTTAATGGATTTGTAAAGAACTCCAGCAGAAATAATACACGGGTAAAATTGAAGGAATATTAAAGACCAGCATACTAATAGATGCCAAATAACATACCTCATTATCATCTTCACGATTGTCTCCAGTCAAAAACAAATTTGCTTCTGCAGCAGCCGGTGGGCTCTCATATGATACATCAGCTTTATGTTGCTCCACCAAGGAAGAAGGCAAATCTGGGTTTTGGGCCATCAGTCCTGGATCAACCCAGCCAACATCAGATGTCTTCATTTCATCAACCTTCTCAGATTCAGAACATCCTGATTTCTGTTGCAATAATGGAATTGCAGCAGGATCATGCATAAACATGATGTCATCCCTATTATTCTCAATCATGGGATCTCTCTCGCCTGGACCAAGGGAACTGCAGAGAGGGCCCTTGTCAGACAACATGTTAGGATCTCTCTCCATCTGCAAACAAGAAGGATCATCCTGGCTTTTGGAAGTAAGCCTTTCTGAATCATTCTCAGAAACCTGAGAAACATCCATTTGATCACTAATTTTAATATCTGAACTATCTCCCTTTACCAACGACACTTGAACCTCCACAGAGTGGCTAACAATCATTGGGGAATCTGTCGACACTTCATGGATTTCCGGCTCTGGATCTTCCAGCAAAAGACCAGATCCTTTCATGTCCTTTTCAGATAGAGAACTCACAACTAATGTACTGTCAGATGATACCCCAGTCTTTTCTTCCTCTTTGGGTTGAGACAATGAAGGCTCCACAGCATCTGCGACAGTTATTAATTGATGATCCTTCAATTTCCCAAGCAAGTCATTAGAGCAAACTGGTACCTCCAGAGGAATTGAAGGTCCTTCAGAACTATCAATATCAGATGTAGAACTGATCGCTTCTTCCTTCCTTAACGAAGGAGATGAAACTAAATCCAAGCTCTTCAACTTATTATCTTCAGATCCAGTTTGAGAATCACCAACAGGACATATATATTTATCACCTAGTTCAAGATTAGAATCCTTCAGTTCAGATGATGGAGAAGTGCTTTTAGATATGTTCGTTGCAGTTGATCCTTCTACTTTTTCTTCCTTTGTTATCGGATGGGAGGACAAATTCATATTTTCTTGAAAAACATCGTGTTTTACAAGCACAGTCTGACTAATACGCGAATCCATTTGTACATCACTTTCCACTTCATTAACTTCTACTTCCTCCTGGACTCCAAAATTTTTGGCCACATCCTTCTCCATTGACTCTTCCAAAGGTTCTGAACTTGTAACTAAACATGTTACATCAGAGCCCCTATTTTGCTCTTCAACCAAGGTTGACTGGGGCAGGACTGCAGCTTCAGATATAGTTCCTTTTACATGACTGCCAACACCAGAA
This sequence comes from Macrotyloma uniflorum, assembly GCA_016859785.1. Taxonomy (NCBI): domain Eukaryota; kingdom Viridiplantae; phylum Streptophyta; class Magnoliopsida; order Fabales; family Fabaceae; genus Macrotyloma; species Macrotyloma uniflorum. Next base: position 5,568,506 of record BDMB01000005.1, read on the forward strand.
ATACCTATTAAATCATTCCCTACAGCTTCCAGACCAGAAGAAGGTTGTGGCAACAATAACCTATCAGATGTGTCCGTGTCCATATCGCAAGCCTCAGAGAAATAAGGCATTGGATTGTCAATAGGATTGGGTAATACTATATTTTCTTGGGAAACAGAATCAGCACAAGACTGATGCTGCTCGCATATGGAATTCACATCATCCTTTGTTTCCTCACAAACAGGTTTTGGACAACTCTCGATCAATGGAGTACCATGCAAATCAGCAGGTTCTACAGCATCTGAACGCTTCTGAATTTCAATAGCTTTAGGACACACAGGACCCTCCATTTCAGAAGCTGATTCTGAACACTGTTTCACGGATGGTTCTAATGCCTTTTGAGAATCATGTCCAAATGTAATCGGATTCTCAGGATCCAGCAACTGTGAATCTGAAATTTTACACTCAACAGTCCCCTCATCAGAGGAGTGTTCAGCAGAGGCTTTTAAAGTACACTCTGTTTCATTTTTAACATCAGTGTGTTCCGGAATATTAGAAACTATCATTGTCCTTAGAGGAGGATCTGTTGCAGGAATAGATGAGATCATTTGTGGTTGATCACTTAAATTTTCAGTCTGAACCAATAACCCAGACCTGTCAACACAAGCAAGAGATGAAGATGTCAAAGATAGTTCCGAGGGATCCAATTTTTCAGTAGAAAATTGTTCTTTGATATCAGGAGATTCGTTTGTGGATGAATGGCTCTGAGTGCAGATATCAGCCTGACTAGATACAGTATTATTACTGAAAGTTTCGGGTTCCAATGGAGTTGACAGGCATCCTGTGCCACCAATATCAATTGGAGAAGATCTTGAACACTCCTCGGAAAAGTCAGATTGCTTATGATCAATTACCACAGGAGATCCAGCACCAGAAGATGAATGCATCTGATGGCTAGATGTATCTATATTTAAATCACTGGTAGGAAATCCTTCAGGAGAACCATCAGTCTTTTGGACAGTATTGAGAGGTGTATCAAGAGCTATTTTACACCCCGTGGTTGAGTTTTCAACACAATGTTGTGTCTGGTCAGCCTTTTCTTTAACATCTGATGGCAGGCTACGTTCTACGGCAGTTGGCATATCTAAATTTGCTTTACCCTCCAAATTATGCGTATTAGATGCCACTTCTGATTGTTTTTCCTGAACATTCACAACAACATCCGAAGTCAGGCATGCTGCCCCAGTAGTTTTTATATCAGAACGTGCTTTATCCTCCAAAATCTGATTATTGGAGGCATCCACAGCAGCTTTAGTAGTAGTTACATGTACAACAGTTGTATTATTATCCTCGTTCCCGGCAGAATCATGAGCTTTAGGCTTTGGCAAGCAAGTTCCAGAGAAAACTTCCTTCATTACCCTGGCAACATCATGCACAGAAATCTTATCTGTGGAGATGGGTGCACCATCAATCCTTGTAACTTTCGGTTGCTTATTTTGTGCAGAATTAGTTGCTCTATCTTTTCTTTTTGATTCATGACTAACTACTCCGCTGGGTAAAAGGATCTCAAATGCTTGGGCTTGACTGATATTGGCAGTGCCTTTACCTTGCAATGAATCCCCTGATGAATTATGTGCATGATGACTTGACTTAGTATCCTGACCAGTAACTGTATCAGGAATAACAGGTAACACTGAAGCTGATTTTTTACCCCTTCGTCGTTGTGGCTCTGCTCTATTTTGAGCTTTACGACCTTGCCTTTTGGCAGGCATGGATTCAGTTGGGCCTGGATGAGTAGATTCAGAGGCTGGAGTGGAAGCAAAAATAGTACTTGTTGTACTAGGAACAACCTTTGGAGTCATAGGATCTAAAGACTTGCTTATGCTTTCTGTAGTTTCACTGCCAGTCAAGGTATTAGCTGGAGTAACAACAACTGAAGGGAGGGTTTTTGAAGTTTCAACAGTTTGATTATGAGTTTTGCCACCTGAAAGTTGATCCTTTGTCACCTCAATAACAGGCACTGTTGTGACAAATGAAGTTTCACTCCCTGAGTTATTGCAAACCTCATCAATTTTTGACGAGGTAATTTCAGAAGATTTAATAACCTTCACAGAAGCATCAAGCATAACAGGATTCATAACCTCAGGATCTTGCCCTGCAAAAAAAGTTCTTGAGTTTATATCCAAGATCTTATCTAAAACAAATGAAAAGACGTTAAGAACTCAATACGGCAATGACAAATTCACCTGGAGATTTGATCATACTATCTTGACATGAAGACATGATCACTGTCTGTTTGGCTGAATCATCTGATCCTTCCAGTGATTTTAAATCCTGATCACCTAGGTTCTGTGATGGTTGATCCTGGACAACACACTTTGATTCTTGAACATTGTTCGCTTGCAAGCTCTTTAATTCAGTAGCTTTTTCACCTAAAATACTGCCAGATGAAATCTGTAAATTAGCAGTTTGATGTAAATCCTGATGTAAAACATCTGGAACTGAAGCTAATACTGGAGCCTGTTTCTTCCCCCTACGACGTGAAACACCAGTTTGTGACTTCTGATTTTGTCCTTTACTTGGCATCTGTTCGGACGGATAAGTGGGTGAAGTTTGAACCAAGGTTGTATTAGAGGGTAAAGGAGGGGGTGCCTGAGAATTCAAAACAGTTCCAGCACCCAAAGGATCCTTCCCACTGTTCAAAGAAGCAGAAGGTGGATAGGCTTCTGAAGCACCGCTGGGAACAGTTTCACTCTGGGAGATAGCTTGACCTGAAGGACTCACCGATTTATTTTCCAATTTCTCATTCACCTTCAAATCAGGACCAACAGAACCACCAGGGATAGGAGGTGGAATCATGACCTGCTTCTTTCCTCTACGTCTTACCCCTTCACTACCTTGACTTTTCCGCCCTTGCCCTCTTGCTTGAATAGGTACAGACCCAGGAATAGCAGCTACCTGAGAATTTGGTGGAATAGGAATGCCAGGATGTGCAGTGGGAGCAACTCCTGTATCAGACTGCTGCACAGGTGCATTCGCACTTGTAACTTCAGCAGAATGAGCAACAGAATCAGCAGCTGATGACGCTAAGTGTCCAGACCCAATTCCTTTTTGTAACTGTGAGTCTACTTCAACAGTTCCCGGAGTTACTGGAGGGCCCATCACAGCTGGCGCCTTATCTGAAGTTATTCTTTTAGGTCTTCCACGACCACGTTTGGCTGGTGGGGTAATCTCTTTAACTTGCTGTACAGGCAAACTCTCCACAGATGGCAATGGTGGGGCCACCGGAGGCACAGCCACAGGTTGGGAGTTGGAAGTAGAAACAACAGAGCCAGAAGTATTTGTTGGATAACTCATTTCTGCCATTTCTTTTACTTTTGGTGAATCTGGAGCTTCCACTTGACACATCTTCTCAAACTCCTCCTCTGTCCATTGCTCTTCATAGGAACGTACCTTCATAAAGTATGTTCACATTGATTAGCAATTCCGTAGTATATGTAACACAAGATAGTTTTAAATTTACTTTTTCTTTTCTTCTGCTTTTCGCACATCTCATGTAAAGTTATGTTTATCAAAATTATACAAGATTGAGGCCTAGGAAAGGAATACAATTGACCACATAATCTAAATGAATAAAATTTATAGACAAACCTCTCTTGCACGCTTTCCCCTGCCATATTGTTGAGTATCAAGGCCTCCAAGATATCCACCCTTTCGCTTTACTCCACTCGATTCTACTGCAACTTTAGGCACATCAGATATCTTCATTACTTCGTAGAACTGCTTCAGGTCTTCATCAGTGACCAGACGAGAAGGAAGTGGAGGAATAAGATCAGATCCATCAGCTGTCTGCTCATGCACCAATTTCTTCCATGCAGCCTGCAACATTTTTTTGGAGCTCAAGTGAGATTCTCCATTTCACAACAGCATTTCAAAAACTATATATATGCTGATGAAAAATATAAGTAAATACTGAATAGAATACCAGCTCATCTTCCTTCCTTTTTTTGTCAACAGCCTCAAATATATCTAACTCTGTTTCGCTGCAAACAAAAACAAAAAGTGTATCAATTCTCTTTTCTGCTCTCTTTTAACACAGAGCTTAGGTGGAAGAAGGATAGCCTAGCCAAAAGGGGTGAAATTAAATTATCAGGTAGTTTAAATTCAATTACAATGGACAAACACACAGTTATAATACTTAAGGATCTTATCAACAATCCAAGGTTTATTAGCACTATGCAGTAGGAAGGCTATCATGCTTGCGTACAAAGTAACATGATAATATGTCATTTAAATCAGTATTGCCCAGGGTATTATGCTGAAATGACAATAATAATACATCAGGAACCATATTCTGTAATAAATTATAATAGAGCCAGTAAAAGAGTAAAATTCATCATATCCAAAACTTTCACTAATTAGTAATTACTACTGCACCCGCAAGGTTGTCATTCTCAAAAATTGACACATCCAAATTTTCTTTGAAAGAAGACAGAAAAATCGAACAACTTAAATAATCATCATAAAGTACGCAGAGATACCAGGCTTTAAGGCAGACAGATGATGATAAAAGGATTTAAAAAGAACCTGCGAGCTAAGACATCATTTAGAGCATCATCATCCAGAACAGGTGCAGCTTCTTCTTTCTTACACTCACGCAGGAGGGCTTCTAAGTATTCTCTTCGATCTTCAGCACTGCAAATATAGACAAAAGAAACTTAGAACTGACTGAGAAATTTCATAAGATAAAAGTGAAAGATGACAGCATCCGCAACCTTGTATTATTATCAAAAAAACCAGCAGTAATGCTCTGATTTGCGACACCAAGTTTGTGCTCAGCTGAAGCTCTGACTTGTTCTTCAACAGTTTGAACCTGGTTACATTGTAAGCAGAAGAAACTTTAGCATATATGAAAAAAATAGAACTAAATTTGCAGTAATGTTATAACATTAACACCTAAAAAGCTACCATCAATCTGAACCATTTAGCAGGCAAGGTAGATGCAGGGAAAAGCCAAGCATATTTCGCAACAAAATATATAATTCACTATGTTTTCGGAGTAATATAAATGTTTCTTAAAAAAATACAATTGTATTTAACAGCTAAGAAACAGTTATGCATACAGCAGTAAAAATTAACTGAGTTCGCCTCTAGTACTCACCACAGGCCATCCCTATCAAATGATACATGCATCGCAAGGTCCATAACAGCAGTAAACTATTCCACAGGGAAAAGATAACTCCAAAATAAAGTATTAATTAAACAATTTGATATATACACTAAATCTTGAATTTATATATGGCCTAAGACAGTACAAAGCACATATTATGACCATGCAACAGGAACAGAAGATGCATTTTACAAGACATAAGATTTCAATATTGATACAATTCTTTGTTTTCACCATAGAATAGAGCAAGGACCATAAATATACTGTCTAAAATTGTTTTAAAATTAACTTTCGGAGATAGGGACCAGATATCCTGTAGCATAGCAAATATTCCATATTACAAGTAAATCAACCAAAGTCCCACCAGTGACAAACAATAGTTCAAAGGGAAAAGCACTAACTGTTTCAAACCGAAGAACAAGAACATCCCTCTTTTGACCAATTCGATGAGCCCTTGCTTGAGCTTGAAGATCAACCTGAAAATATACCAACAAATTAAGATATCAGAATAAATAGTCACAAAAGCAAACAATTTTATTTAGAAAATCATATGAAACAAACTCCATTGCCTGTGGATTCCAGTCAGTGTCAAATAAGATCACAGTGTCAGCAGCTTGAAGATTCACTCCAACACCACCAGCTCGAATGCTTTTTTTCAAAATAGATGAATGTCAGCAATATAAAACATAATACAAGTTAATGATTATCAAGTATACAATATGCTGATTTGATAGGTCCTTTAATATTACATCTATAAAACATGAAAAACAATTCACAGTGTCAGCAGCTTGAAGATTCACTCCAACACCACCAGCTCGAATGCTTTTTTTCAAAATAGATGAATGTCAGCAATATAAAACATAATACAAGTTAATGATTATCAAGTATACAACATGCTGATTTGATAGGTCCTTTAATATTACATCTATAAAACATGAAAAACAATATCGGGGAAGAATTGTCAAACAAGTTTCAAAACCAACTCCCTCCAAAAAATTATAAAGCAAAAATATTTACAACTTATATCCAATTAGTTTTCAATCAGAGGAAGAGAAATGATAACTTCAGTTCAATTATTTCCAACTTACAACAGTGAAATGGCATTCATCAAGAAATTCTGCAAGTGCAATCAAAATAAGGCTTAGTTGAGCTTAGGACCTAACTTAATCCCACAAAACCAGCTTGTAAGGCGAGGATTACCCAAGCTTTATATAAGCTCTAGTTAAGACATATTTCTAAGAATGTGAAACTAAACACTATGTTTAAAATCTCGGATAGTGAAGTGTAGCAGCCGATCCAAAAAACACTAATGCAGGACCGTGTGATGACTGCTAGTTTGAATTTTTCTATTATATACCATATATATATATATATGTGTGTGTGTGTGTGTGTGTGTGTGTGTGTGTGTGTAACTATTCATTTAGTCATATGTCAAGAAAATGTTATGTTTCTGTTTAGACAAGATTACTAGCATCACTCTTCTTAAGGTTTGCAATAAAAATAATGAGTTCATCAACATTGAGTTGATCTTAATGTTAGGAAAGTATGATTCTATTTTCTATCAGATCATTTGTGAGAGAATGATGAAGACAAATTATATACTAAAATGAGTCCGTTTCTGTAAGTTTGAAAACTGAATAGAGCAGAAAATGCTTACTTATATTTTATAAATATTTTCTTCGAAAAAATTTTCAAAAATAAGCCCAAAATTGAAGGCAAAAAAATCATTTCCAGCATGTCTTTTCACGTTTTTTACCCCTCTCTTGATGGTATCATGCCTAAGACAAAAGAAATCGCATGGCCTTGCATTCTGGTGATTGGATCAGGTGGAGATAGGCCTCTATGGATGATGGTGAGAAATGATCAGGGTGTGGTGGAAGTTTACTCTGTGGCACACAATGATTCATGATTCAGTTTAGCAAGGCATGGTGATTGGAGCTGGGTGTGGATGAAGTCTAATATTGGAGGAATGCTTGGTTCCAACAACAACTAGCAGTGGCGTAGTTGTGTACTACATCAGTAGTTTTGCCTTCAATGCTTCGAATTCAGTGGTGTCAATGGTTTTAATAGCTTGGTGTAGGGGATTGACATCGATGCTTTTGTGTCCGTGGCGTGTCAATGGTTTTGGTGCTTTGTGGGCTTTTTGACAAATTGAATTATGAGCTGTGCAACAAAGGGAGAGGCTGTTGTTCTAAGCAGAACACAACAACAGGACACTGATGGTTCCAATTTGGCAACAACATCAACTGGCTAAAGTTACCATAATAGGTCTTTTGGTGATGGGGCAGGGTTCAACTGTAAAGATGGTGATGTGAACTGATGATAACCCAAGCACTTGGAGAACCCACTCAAAAGCTAGTTATTTAAAGGAGGAGAACCAAACATTTAAATACCCCACCAACCATTTCATACTACTCAAATCGGGACTTGAACAACTCACAATACCCCAAGTTCCATAACATAGTACTGCCTCTCAAAGCCGACTCAGTGTCTCACCCTAGAACACTTCACTCAACTTCCTTGCCGGTCAGAACCCTCCATAGATAGACAATAACAACCATTTCTGGTACGAATTAATAATCACTGAAGCACTTGGGGAATCCACCCTTAAAAGCTAGTTGTTAAGGGAGGAGAACTAAGCACTTGAATACTCACTGAGGAACTTAGCACTCCATAATACCCAAATCCATATCATGAACAAAAGAAAAACAGGAAATGAAAATAAAAAACAAACATTCTCTATATCATGAAAATATGGAAATGAGCACTGTTGTCAGAAAATGAAAACAGGAAATGAAAAATAGAAAACATTTTCTCAAACCAAACAACCGAAAAACTCATTATTTAATTCCAACAATAAAATATAGATTAAGATTTGAACAAAGGTCTATATAGATGCCTATAAGAGGCAGTCAACTGAATTTCCTGAAAACCACCCAACCCCCAACTCAAGAAACAAAACAAAAAAACTCCCCCAATTCAATGTTTTAATTAATCTAGTGCTGTAATAGACATTAAAATTACCTGAGCAAGAAAATAAAAAACGGGGAATCAGGTTGGTTAAATAGTTCAATCAGAGCACCACGATCACCTCCTGATGTATGTCCATCCAACCGGAGGTACCGATATTGTTTTAAGGATAAGTATTCCTCCATAACATCCAGAAGCCTAGTCATTGTAGAAAAGAAAAGAACCTGAAAAGGCATTGACAGTGTGATATGAGAAATTAAAAGTTAAATTTCCAAAATAAATCATTAAGAATAAGGTATTCACTACAATTACAAGTTTAGTTTCATAGATTTAGCAAAGGGAGAAAGAACTATCAAACACATACCAAATCCAAAGCAGCTAGTACATCTCAATCAAACAAATGCACGCATGGTAAATAATCTTTCAAAATATCTTCAGTTATAACAACTCAAGACAATACTGACCTGAAATAAGTCAAATGTAATAATTGGGCAACAATTATATAGGATAGTTCATACCCGATGATCTGTTGCCTTCAATTTAGGCAATAAACGGTCCAACATCTCAAGCTTCCCACAGAGTCGAATAATTGGTGGCAGATAATGTTTAGGTATGAAGTTATCTACCTGCAAACATCAAAAAGTCATACTGTAGTATACCAAAAAATAAAGAATAACAAATAGATAATCACATAATACTTGACTGTCTGCTTAAGTAGTCAAATAAACAAAATTGACTACTTCAGAGAGAGAACACACCCACTTTGGAAGTGTAAGTTATAGCCTCCGTAAAGAATTCTATTACTTTCTGGCTGAAGCCGATAAAAACTAAAAAACATTCATAAGATAGGAATATACCTCCTCAGCATGAAGCTGGCTGAGATATGGATGATTGCATATATTCCGAAGCTCCATGACAGAGTTGTGCACTGATCGAGCCTAAAAATTATAAATTTCAATAAGACCAGACAAAGCAAGTACATATATGTTTTCTATACAGGGAAGATACTTAATCTAAAACAAAAGCAGTGGGAAATAAATTCTTAGTCCAGAAACATCATCCAACATGAGATAAAGTACTATAAAAGATACCTTTGAAGAGCCAATAGAACCAAGATTTTCTTCCACCCTCTTCATCAAAAGTTTTTGATATGAAGAAGCCTCACATCTAATTAGTCTCTCGATCTTCTCAGGCAGCTCGTTTTCAACCTAAAATAAATCAAAAACACAAGAACAGTAGAATGATGTTTTCAGAACCTAATACATCTTCAAGATAGACAAGATAAATGACTATTTAGTTTGAGAAAATGTCTTCTAATTTTACTTTTAGCATAAAAGTGTCACATTGTTCTTGCTTTGTTCAGAGACATAAGTGAAACACTAAAAAGAAAGTTGTTTTCCCTGTTTTCATTACAAATATTCAAAATCAGGAAACAAAATGAAAAAATAATATCATCTTTTAAGTTAAAAGAAAATGGAAGAAATGAAAAACAAACAATTTTTCAAAGCAAACATAATTGCAGTTTTCAAAACTCATTTCAACTCATCAAAATTGATAAAAAAAAAATAAAAAAAAAAGAGTAAAGATTTTGGTCAAATAAAAGAAAGTGTGTCAGATGGCTTGAATAATGCAGAACATATTATCCACACATTACAGCAACTCTATATCACCAGATATTCATCAAAATTCTAGTAGTTTCAAGAAACTTATGTTTTATTTTTTTTTTGGCACCTTAGCTCCATATTTTACAATGTTAGGGCAGTTATCAGTAAAAAGTTATAATACATATATATAACTGAAGTATCCATGAAAAAGAACAAAGAAATTAAGACAACAACATCAACAGCAGCAAAAAGAGTTATAAATGTATGAATGACGAGACATATACTTTGATAATATTATATTGACATTAGGTGTGCCCATAATTACTAAGAAGGATGTATTGATTAGAAGAGTCAAAACAATAATCATAAGCCACAGTTATAATACATATATATAACTGAAGTATCCATGAAAAAGAACAAAGAAATTAAGATAACAACATCAACAGCAGCAAAAAGAGTTATAAATGTATGAATGACGAGACATATACTTTGATAATATTATATCGACATTAGGTGTGCCCATAATTACTAAGAAGGATGTATTGATTAGAAGAGTCAAAACAATAATCATAAGCCACGTAAGCATATTGATAAAGAATAAACCCTGTTCATAGAATACAGAAACTCAAGGAGTAGGAACTACGCTTAGTAAGCTTAAGTTGAGTATTAAAAACCTTGTGTTTCAATCTCCTGAGTACAAATGGTCTCAAAACTTGGTGCAGTCGATTTATGATCAGGAGATTCTCCTCCTCGGACAATAGAGCCTATTTAATATTTATAAATAGAAAACAACACAATTAGTATATAAAAGTCAATGAGGCTTAAATTGAAATCAAGCATGTGTAAATTTAAATACACACACACACACACACACACACACATATATATATATAGAGAGAGAGAGAGATAATCCAAAATGTACTTCATCGGGTGAGCTATCTCCAGCACTCTCAAATGGCTTGTTAAACCATTGAGAGAAATCCTCTGAAGAATTGAATATGTTTGGTAACAAGAAATTAAGTAGTGCCCATAGTTCTTCAAGATTGTTCTGCATATAAATTATAAAATAATGAAACCAGGAGTCATATAACATTAAATGTTATTAAAAAATAAGGGCAAAATTGAAATAAAGGACATATCAAGAGCCTCCAATAAGGGTTGAGCAGAACCTTTAAGTTATTCCCAACAACAAGGAGACAACCACACACACACACATATACATACATACATACATATATCTATATATATAATATTTGAAAGACTAAAGGGAAAAGGGAAAAAAAACCTGCAATGGTGTTCCAGTTAACAGCAATCTGTGAGAGCTCTGATAGTGTTTCAAGTCAGCATTCAACTTGCAAGAAGCATTCTTTATGCGGTGGCCTTCATCAATTATTATATAATGCCAATGTATTTTGCTAAGCTTTGGTCTATCATGCTTATTCATCAAATATTCATATGTAGTCAAAAGAACATTGAATTTCTGGTGAACAATCCTTTCCCTAAAATATGAAAGAACTGATAAGGCACACACCAAGGCATAAGCATAAAACAGATTAAGGGAGTTAATATCCTAAAGTCCAATTACTTGAATAACCGACGCCTCTCCTCTGGCGGTCCGGCATAGACAATTTTATGAACACCAGGAGCCCAGAAGTTTATTTCTGAGTCCCAACCAGGTAGAACTGAAGAGGGCACAACCACAAGAAATGGTCCTCTATCATTTTTTGTTTCCATCAGATAGCAAATTAAAGAAATAACCTGTAAAAAAGGACCTTAGGATTTTATAAATACAAAAGATCTCATAATATTTTTATTGCAATATGATCAACTCCGTTTAACATGTACACATTTACTGTAATAATAATTGTAAAATTCACAAAAAGAACAAATTAATCAGAAGGGATAAAGAGAGAAAATAACATGAAATCAAAATAATAATTAAAAAAAGGACAAAGGAACAAAATGGGAATCCAATTGAGTGTTATACATTCCTCAGTTCACCAAAATTGTACCTGTACTGTTTTACCCAGTCCCATTTCATCAGCAAGAATTCCATTCAAATGATTGTTGTATAGGGAAACCAGCCACCTCAGGCCATTCATTTGATATCTAAGGACAAAAATTGTAATCAGAAAGAATACTATTCCTTAGATCCAAAAGAAACAGAGAATGGAAGTCCAAAGCTCTTGCTTGTCAAACAAGATTTGAGAAAACTAACAAAAAGAATGAAAAGTGAGAAGGATAAAATCCCCACTGAGACAGAAATGCAACAAAAAAATTTGGATCTCCATTGCAAAACTTAAGCATATGTATCAACTAAATAACATGTATTATATAAAAAGCAAATATTTAACTTACTCCCTCAATTTCCCCCCTTGCAAACTAGATGGCTGTTCTGCAATGCTCTCCTTTATACTGCAGGGGGAGTGAAAATCCTTAGAATGAAGCAAAATTACTCAACACGGTAGAAATTTCACAAACATATTTATAGATTAATGGAATCAATGCACCATGAACACTTTTGATCCTTTGAAACTTACACTAAACTAATGTTGTTTATCCTTTCATTAACACCAAAAGTATTAGATAAGCAACTTACAGCCCCTAGAAACCTTCTTTTAAAAGATACTACATAAGCACAGAACTAATACCTGTGAGCCATCTTATAATACTTCTCATTGCTTTCCATATAATGCTGTAAAAAAAATTGGAACAAATAAGTCAAATTAAACAATCAAGATTTAAACCTAAGAAAGAGATGTGTTAGACGAACTTGCCTTTGCCTGATCACTTTCATCCTCATTTTCTTTTTCACTATTCTCAAGAAAACTGACATGACCCGTATCATCAACCTCCTGTCCGAAACGTCCAGCTGCAGCCTTTGCTTCCTGTAGCTTGGACCCAAGCTTTTGGAGATACTTCTCAGTCTCTTTAAGTAGTTGTTTTACACGATCTGATTTTGCATCCTAATGTACCATTAAAAATGGCATTAAGCATTAAACATTAAGCCCTGTATCCATTTCTATCAAAAAAATAAATAAACTAACCTGCACCATTCGAAGATATCCCTCCACGTCATTTATTTTCAGTAAATTAATCTTTTCCCGCTGGATTCTATCAATCTTCTCACGATGAATACGTTCTTTTCTTTTATGGAACTCCTTCGCATATCTATTGAAACCCTTCCACCGTTCCCTCTTGATTTTGAATACATCATCAAGTTTTTCCCTAGATTTAAAGTAATAATTGAGGAAAGGAGTAAGGAGGGCACTGATTTATAGTTATCTACTACAATGCATTGGAAAATTAAAGAGGTAGAAAAGTCAAATTAGAAATGGAGAGAGAGCACATACTTGTGGACCTCTATCTCACTGAAAAACTCCTTCTGCCTCTCACGAATCCGTTTCTGACGCTCTTCCTTCATTTTTTGCTCATACCTTTCAAGTTGTCTGATCCTTCTACCATGCCTATGTTTCTTAATTGATTTTAAATGATCCATCTCGGATGTAATCGGTTTGAAAAAATCGTTCAGAAAATCACTGGACCACAAATGGAGAATATACTGTCAAACATATAATTGAAGAAAATAACAGGTTTATTCACACAAGATGTAAATTACCTTCTGAGACGACGTTGGAGCTCTAATAGTTGAAGTTTTTTCAACTCTATGACACTTTTGGTTTTAGCAGAAATGTCTTCAGAGGAGCTCACATTTTCCTACAATACATGGAATGAAGCACAAGTAATGATGGTCAATGTGCAGTCATCATGAATAACACATTTTGTATATGCAGGGTGCAAATATTATTTAAATGTTCAAGGAGAACATATTAAGCGACAAACCAGAAAAAGTGGCAGTTAAAAGTTTTAACAAACCTTTAACTTGTGAAAACTAGTAGCCATTCTTTGCTTCGTTTTCTGCTGTTTTTGCACCCAATTTTGCTCAACTAGAAGCCTCTTTTTTTGCTGATCCATGATCCATCTCTCTGACATTGTATATTTTGGAGAAGGTGGCAAATCGCCTGATACCAACCTCTCATTCCCATCTTGCTCTGCAGCAAAAGAGATGCCATGTTTTGATGAATTATCAACTGAAACTGTTTTGAAGCCATCTGAAAGTAATCAAAAAGCCATCAATTATTGACACTTCAAAAAATGCAGAAAACGTAAGCTGTAAAGAAACTGACGGAAATAACATGGTTTAATTGAGTATGGTTTACACCTGGAGAAACATGTTTTATCATCACATTTCCATCCTTCATCATGGTTGCTCCATGGGGATCACTGTCAGTCCCCGGAACAGATTTCCATTGCTCTTTTAAAGAAAAAGAAGACAAATTGTGATTCCGTGAACCACAATTGTTACCAACATTTTGAAACTGACTAGGAATATTCTCTCTTCTTTCTATAGGCAACTCATGTTGAATAGTAGAGATCTGTGTAGGTCCCTTAGCCTCATTAGCACCAGCAAAACCAGCCCAGCTATTTGGGCCAACAACAGAAGATTGGTTAGATCTTCCTACCTGCATATTACCAGTGTCAACATCATCCAAATGATTATTGCCAACTACCCCTCCCCTTGTACTTAAGGAGTCTTGTTGCTGACATGAAGTGACTGAGGAACCTTGTCCAGACACTCTTTCTTGAATCCGTCTTTCAACCTCTCCTCTTTTTGAGACATGTAGATTACCTTTGTCCTCCATTGTTCTCGGGCTCTCAGTTCCCTTTGACAAAGAGTCAGCCTCAACAATTTTGCCAGCTGAAGAGGAACCTGAAGGGTTTTTATCTGTCTGTCTCACATTGCTTGGGCCTCCAAACGGCATCATGACCCCAGATGCATTACCTGATTCATTAAAAGATTGAGATTTTCCTTTGTGGTCAATTAGATCTTTGCGAGAACCATCTGTATTACCATCACTTGTTAGTCAATGAAGATCATCAATGTGTGAAATAAAATATAAGCATCAATCACCTTCTCTAGAAAAGGCTGTTCCAAGTGCAATTTCAAGATGCAGTTTCTTTGGTGCTAGACCATTCCTGCACATTTAACAACAAAGTTCCACATAAAAAATATAATTCAAGTCCATTCTTTCAAATCGAATAGATGGTAGCCAAACTGCCTACCTAAATGCTAGAAAAACAAGGCACTGAGCACGAAGCTGTTTTAACTGTTGTTCTTTGAAAGGCATGGCAGGAACAGTGGATTTTCCTGTGTCTCTTGGAGGAACACCTTGTCTAAGCATAGTCATTTCTGAGCCACTATTTTGCCTTCCAATCTGTCAATAAAATTACTTGGTCAAGTAATCAAGTAGACTATATACAAGTAACATAGTCAAAAGAGAATAAAAGTAGCAGGATAACTTTTAAAGTTAGATGAGTATAGCTACTGGGGGGAGACAGGGTAATACAGCTTAGAGACAAAACCAGAGGCAAAAATTAGTCAATAGCAAGTACCTGAGAATTTTTATGTCCATCAGTTAAATTAGTAGAACTACCCCCATCACGCTCAACTGCACCACCATATTGCATTGAATTTGAGAAAGCTTCAGCCATTGACGCACCAGCTGGAATTGCCATCCCACCATGACCCTTTGCATAAGCACCTGAAATCAATATAAATTGTTTTCTATAGATAACTGTGGGAAAGAAATTCAAAATTTTAGTTGTATTTTCTTCTATTAAATATAAATTCTAAGTAAAATTGATATTTCCTCAGTCATTCTCTCCATAAAGACCCTATCATGTGATGATCCAACAGCAGAGAATACTCAAATATTTTAAGAACAGCTGTGACTGATATACGAACTAGTGTTAAAGAAAACCTCTACTCGAATAATTTCTTCCATTCCATTGATTATATACACACAAAAGCTATTCTAGAAAGCTTTGTGTCAAACCTCATCACTGACCACTCAAATATTAGGCCTTGGCATTTTAGTATTATATATATTCCAAATTTTTGTAGTTCGTAATACCAGGAGCACAATTTGATCAAGCTACATAATGACTTATGGCTGATTTTTCTCCAAATCCCTTACTTGAGACAAGGGATGGAGGTGTTAACTACTGCGTTGGACTTTCTACCGTCTATTACCAGGAATAACATTAGAAGAAGTGGAACCTAAGATTTTTTAAACGTGAGCAATCCATTTAATCACACATCCAATCACATTGTCTAGAAGTTAAGGAAGTACCTTGCTGCTTTCCGGAAGCAATATGTGCTGAGGAAACTTCTGAGTCTTCAGCATATTTTGAATTAGATGCTCGCACCATTGGATTGCCAATCTTTGTCAAATCAGTTTGCTTCACCAATAAATGATGACCTTCTTGGTTTGGTCTAAGCATTGTTCTCATGCTACCAGGCAAAGTCGAGACATTCTCCATTTGACCACTATTTGGAGCCATATTAAAATTGGTTAGTTCACCACTTTTAACTGGAACACCATCTGACGATTCAGCCTTGGTCATTTTCCCCTTCCTTGCATTAACACCAGTATTACGAGGATCCAGATGAGGACTGTCAACATGAAGTTCCACAGGTGATGATGTATCTCCTCTCTTTCTCTTTGTTGTAGTTTTCTTACCATCCTTTTGATTCACCTGTTTGTCCCAGTTGGCAGTATCACGTCTGTCTTGTGACTGCGAGTTAGCAGACCTAGAATCCAAACTAGATGGACTTCCTTGATCAAAAGACTGACTACTCCTCTGAGCCACAGATCCTTGATAATAATCAGGTGCTCCGCCACTTGGGGCAACCGGTGGCCGGCCAGAAGCATAAGGGTCCATTTTGGACACCTCATTTTCCACCAGGCCCGCTCTAGATTCTTTTGTAACATTCACTGGTTGTGACGAAGATCCTGCAAAAATATCAAACGTTGAAATCAAAATCACACAAAAATCATAACAAACATCCTTTCTGCAATAGGCAAACATGTGCTACTAATTACCAATTTGAGGACCACCAGTCATCGGAAGACGAGATGATTTCAAAGCTTCAATATCAAGACCATGTTGATTGATGACAGTCTCCATTGCCCTTATTACAAACAACATTAAGTCAGAAGAAACAGACAGCATCGAGCATAGCATGAAACCAAATATTGGGTCAAATTCCCAACAGTAATAAAAACGGTTTGGTGCCAAGAATGACAAGTATTAGTTTCATTGTAAACAACAGGGCAAGAAAAGAAAATTAAGTCCAAAATATGAGCCTCGTAATGACCTTGAGAATTATGTCTACTATCTATTTGCACAAGAAATCAAATAAAGGTTATTTTCAAGGGAAGTAGCCTTCAGTTTCAAACATATATTACCTAAGCCAAACTACACAAGTAACTCTATAATCCAACCTCTTTTCTTTTTGGAAACAAAATACAAAGTAAAAAAAAATCACATTTATTTAAAACATATATGATGCAATTAAACAAACCATTCCCATGATTATTTCATTTTCATCTTGAGGGAAAACGTGTCATGGACCTTAACCAGGTTTGACCTAAAGTATAGGGACAAAAAAACATTGCTCATGTCTTAACTACCACGATAGGAAAAGTTAAAAAGGAACCGTATGTACCAATAAAACAATCAGAACAGATATTCAACTCTGTTATCTTAGCTCACTTAAAAGACAAGGTGTAAAGAAAAACAATTAAATAACTGCTTAAGGATTAGTTAGAGTGCTGAGTTGTGGGCATTTTACCTTGATATCACTTGATATGGCATCGAATGCTCCTTCCCACTTGATTTCATGTGTTGTAGTATCTGAAACATTCATCAAATTAATCACAAGTATACCTAGTCTTTTAAGCAGTTAAAATTGAAGTTTTTGATCATTAAGAGAAAACAAAACACACCACATAAAGTTTAGTAGCCAGCTTGGCTGGCTCATCTTTGGAATCCTGAATGAGTTTATGCAGAAACTTTGCAGCCTCCATTTCCACATTCTGTGAAGAGGCCATCTCATCTGAACTGCACACCAAAATATTGTTATGTTAAGATAAACTTAGACGAGCTGGAAATTTTAGGATAGCCAACCTATCATTTTAAGCTAAAAATGGGAACCAACAATTAACAAAGATACAATTTAAACGAAGAAGGACTTTGGAGGAAGTTGTTAAGAGGGATCTAATATCTCTAAAAATCTAGCTTTTAACCAAAAAAATGGCATCATGTTATCCATATTGCATAACTCACGTGCTGGGAAAAGGATTTTGATGTTGAGTAACTTAGCTCAACACAAATTCCAGTGTCAATAGTACTCAGACAAATGCAAGAAGGTAAGCTTAAGTCAAATTCACAAAAATAGAAGAAAAGAGAAAATATATTAATTAAGCTAATACATGAATGGGTAACTGTTTTTTAGTGTGTGAGACAAAAATCAAATATACATAACCATATCAAGAAACATATCAGGAAACATATGAAACAAACAGTTCCCAACTCGCTACCTTCTTCCTTATACCTACCTTAAGTCTTAAAAATCAAACACTGCACATCCATTCATCCCAAACCCATCATCATAATAACTCTCATTTTCCTTCCACATCCCAAAATAAAATGCTTAATTACGAAATTCTCCAAAGAAAACACAAACACACATCGTCCATACTGAAACAATGAAAATCCCCTAAAACCTTCAAATGCAAGCCAAACCCTACACGACACGGTTTGCAATTGACGAATCTAAGAAAAAACAACGGAATTTCCCGAAAAGGAAAAAGTATGTCGAATTTCAAAATTGCGCTATAGACGAGAGAGATTCAATTGGAAAGAGGGATGTGTTGAGAATCGGAGAAGATTACCTGAGGTTCGGAAACTCCGAGAACTGAAGCGAGGTTCAGCTACCTACATAGACACTCACACGCAGTCTCACAGGCTCGTAAAATCTGGTCTTACCTCTCACGCTGCCTATGGAGACGAAACCCCTCTTTTGAGAAACAGTGAGAAGAAGAGCCCCAAACGCGGCCTTATATCTCATACTTGTGTAGAGGCCAGTTTCATCTGAACTCTCCATTTTTTATTATTGTTCTAAAAGAATAATAATACACAACTATTATTTTATAATCAAAATTTATAATATATATATTAGTTTATAATTAAAATTAATACTAAATAAAAAATGTAAATTATATTTTAAATTTATTATAAATAATTTATATTTTAAGAAAAAATTATTAACTAATAATTATTTTATTTTAAAAGAGAAAATATTTTACAAATTAAAATGTATTAATTAAAAAATGTAATTTATATGTTTAAATAACAAGTTCTTAAGTCTACTTATCAGATAAATCATAAAAATAAAAAAAATTTAAGTATGTTTATATCAAATAGAATATTTCTATATTTTTTGGAATAATTTTTTACATAAAATAAAATACAAATGACAAAATATAAGAATAAATTTTATTAAAAAATAATTATTTATAAAACATTTAAAATATGTTAATATTATTTTTTTTATATATAGACGGCAAAACATGCAGTTGAAAATATTACATGATAAATTACAAAAGCTTGAAATTATATTCAATTTTTTTATAAAATTAAAATGTTATTTCATTATTTATTTAATTTCTTTATGAAATAATTATTTTAAAAATAGAAATAAAAAAATTACTCTTTTATACTATTTTTTTAATGACAAATATTTTTTCCTTCAAAATAATATGATGTATTTTTCTTAATAAAAAAATAAACTCATATTAGCGTTAAGTATCTTATAATAATATAGTACGCCAGAAATATAATGTGTTTCTGTATTTTTTTATTATGTTATTTTATTTTAATAAAATTAATTTTGTATATTATATTATATATATATATATATATATATTATTTCAAATGAAGAAATTATTATACTGAATATTCAGGATAAATGTGTTAATTAATTACTTTTACTTAATAAACAAAAATCTTATAAAAAAATAATAATTATAAAAAATAAGTATTTTATATAATGGTATAGACAAGAGATTAAACTAAAATAAATAATACACAAAACTATTAAGTAAAGCATAAATGCAACAATAAAAACTAAAATTACATAATTTCTATATATGGTAATTTTAGTTATAAAGATGACTTTTCATAAAAACATAACAAATTCAGAAGAAGAGGTTAGAAGGACATGTTACTAAAATTTTAAAAATTACTTGAAATATTAATTATTAAATAATTATATTATGATAAGAGGTGTTGTTTTCATAAATAAAATTTGATCACTTTGCTGGTAGAATAAATGATTTAGTAATATTACAATTTGATCACTTTTATTTTTTATTATTTTCTATCAATTTTTTTCTTTTTTTATTTTTTCTCATCAATTTTTTTATTTTTATTTTCTCATCAATTTTTATACATTAATCAATTTTTTATTTTATCTTATTTAAATTTTTAAAAAAATTAACAAAATAAAAAATATAAATACACAATTATCCCTATATTTTATCTATTATTTATAAGTTAATTATAAAATATAAATTTGTATTATAATTCTTAAATATAAATAATTATTAAAATAAAAGTTATGAAATATATGTATATTTATGTAATATTATTTTTTAAAAAGAATATTTTATAATATTATAATAATAAAAATTTAATATCTAGTACAAATAAATAGTAAATATTAGTTTAATTTGTGTATCCGGTATCAGCTTCTTCCGACTCACCTAAATTATAATTACTGGAATTATAGGAAAATATTTATAGAAAAATATTTATAGATCGAAATTTATCGGATTAAAGCAATAAGTACCCAGTTGGTCTACAAGCCCAATAAATCATGAGTCTATAATAGAATTGGTAACAAATTCAACATAAAATTTAACTTTATTATAGATAATAAGTTATTTTGTTACATTTTATTATAGGTAATAATTTATTTTGTCATATTATAAATAATCATCTAACCTAACTTGACTTAAAAACTTGAGTGTCGAAATATCATTAACTTGAGTATAGGAGTAATTACATATATTCACCATTCAATTCTCCTCTATCAAGGAGGAAAGAATATCTTAAAATATTTGTAAATATAAATTGATTCAGATTTTAAATTAAATTAAATTAAACACAATTAATTTTTATATTTAATTTAAATAAATAATTGATAAAAAAATTTATCCAGGATCGAATATACTCTCTCTTTATTCACCATAATATTTATTAGACACAAAATTATAAGAATTATCAAATTTAATAATATATATATATATATATATATATATTCCGGATGAATATATCTATCTGAACGTATCAATTAAAGAAATAAAATATGGTGATCACAACAAACTACAAGTTACATAAAAACATAAATAAAAAAATGTTATAATATTAATTTTTTATTCATTTGATTATTCTTGATCTTATGAAACTCATCCTATAATAACGCAACTAACAAAATATAATTTTAGATGGAGGAAGACTTCAAGTTTAATGTTTTATTTAATTTGTGTAAGAAAAATAAAGAATGAAAAGTTGAAGAAAAAAAATTGAGGAAGAAACAGAATAAAATACAAGATTATTAAGCGAAAAAGAGAAAGAAAAAAAAAAGTAGTACATTTATAAAATTAATCAAATATTCCTAAATAAAAATAAAATATAATAATTTTGTTTGTATATCTTGTAATAAGAGTATAATGATATTTTTATAGTGTCTGTAGTTTTTTCAATTAAAAGAAGGAAATGAGCTTAGTGTGAAGTTCATTATTATTTTCTTTTTCTTCCTTTATTCTCTCAGCACCGTTTAGTTTGGTACTGGTATCTTTATCACATCACATGATTTTGTGGCTTTAAATGTGGATGCATGGAATCTGGAAGTGGATACTCACTGTGAATCAGTTCATACTCTTGGGTCATTTTTAACAAAACCTTCAATCTTGTTGGCTATAACAAGTTCATAGTTTATTCAAATTCAGCTTTGAATACAGGAAGTAAATTTCAATATTTGATTCAATAGTAAGAGAAAGTGACAGCAAGTTCTACAACCATCCTTCCCAGAGGAGTTTATAAAGGATGTAACCTTTAGTCGAACAGTAATGAAAAACAGAAAATACCAAAAACAAAATATAAAATGAAAATTCCCTTCACCAAAATAGCTTTGGTGGTTTAAGCACTCTTGCTTTCAAGAAGCTTATCAATCATATCTGCTGCGTCTTGAACTGTGCTAATGCTCTGGGCGCTTTCTTCTTCCACACTAATACCAAACTCCTCTTCCAGTCCCATTACAATCTCCACCTGCACAAACTCTAAATTATGAACCAATAGACTGATATGATGAAAGATATGTAATGTAACTTATGTTGTGTTCTTTTTTCATCTCATGCACATCATGCAAAAGATTTCATTTAGGCAGCGAAAGTGGCACACACACAAAGTGAAGTGGCAGAGGGTTCATATGGACCAAAAACATAATGTCAAAAAATGTTAATCTAACAAACAGGACAACCAGGGGAAGAAATAAACTAATTTGTTCAGATAACTTGAGGCTTTTATTGAAGACAAAAATTACAAGTAAAGACACTGGATATCCAACTTTTATATATTATTAACTCTGAAAGCAGTGCTGTTTGTATATAGAGTAACAACATCAGTCAAAGGGTTTTGTAGCCTGACTAACAAACAATTTAAAAGGGAAACTAATAGTCTAGAAAAAAATGCTATTCATTGTTCACGGAAGGAGAGGTTTGTGGAATTCTAACAAGTATAATGGCTAAAACTAATAGCAATTACAACCAATATGTAAACAATCATGGAAGCATGTACCTGTTGACAACAGTGATTTAATAAGTTTTGTGATCATGCGATTTGACAATATGTACAAGAGCAAGTAATATTGACAGTAGATAGTTAATATTGCGAAATAGAGTAGCGATTCATTGGTAAATAGTTAATATGTGATGATATACTGTGTCAAGAGAATCTGCTCCAAGTGCAGAAAATTTGGACTCTCCAGTGACAGCAGATTCATCTGGTAGTGCCAGTTGCTTCTTGACTATGACACAAACCTTCTCTACAGTTTCTGGTTTGGCCTGATCAACAAAGTAACACAAAAACTATGAATTCAGGAACACAAGATCAGAAAAAGTACATGTACAAGCAGTCAATTCTATAATCATTTAATTGAATTTTGAGTGAGGAATGAAAGAAATTAAAATATGTGTGCAAAAACAATTCCTCCTCCAGAACAAAAAAAAGAAACATTAAGTGATTCCAGACAATCATGATTTTCATTAATCTCAATATAACATGTAATCAAAGATTATTAATCTTTCTCATAGTTTGAAAAACTTAATACATATCATTTGCCAGGAACATAATGATGAATTCAGGGGAAAATAAGAGACATAATCGATCCATTTGTTTGAGGCGATAACTACGAGAGCAGTGACTAATGGGTTTGTGATAATATACTTACTGCACATGTAATATGAAAGCGAGGTACTCTATGCTGCAAAGTAAGGGATGGAAAAGTTCTCCCCTTGATCGAAAGGAAAACTGAGCTTGGATTAGAGATTCTGCAACCAGGAACCTGTTGTTTCTTCCAACAAGCAAAAACAAATGAGTGCTTGAAATGAATATAAACAATAAAATTTTATTTTATATGTGATGATAGGTACAAAGTTAACCTGTATGATATAATTTTTATATAGTATATCTCCAAATGCTTATGCTTATATGTGAAACATGTGACATCAAAATTAAAGATATAAAAATATTAATCCAATCCAATGAATGAATGAGTGGAGTGGGTGCATGCACATAAAACAAAGAAGATTGATTATAATACCAGTATTTGTGTTTGGTTGAATGAGGTGATGGAGAAAGAGGTTGCAGTGATGGAGGCCATTAGAGAAGAGAAGAGTAAGAGAAGAGAGAAAAGGGTGGAAAGAAGTCACAAAGAGTGTGCTGGAACAAATGAAATGGGTGACAGAGTGACAGGCACACTCTTTATACTAAATAAATGCACATTTAATCAATGTTTGATTTGTTGGTTGGTTTCGATACTTCCAATGGATGTATCTTTATTTGTTTGGTCGGTTTAGTTTGCCTTCTTTCTCTTCTTTTCCATTTCTCTACACTTAGTTTCATCGTCCAACTCCCTTCCAAACTATGTCTTGCAGCTTGCAAAATGATGCACCGTATCCAATTACATCATCCAATTTTGTTAAAGAAAAATTTTTAATTTAAATATATTTAATTTAAATTTATCTCATTTTAAATATTTAATTTTATAAATATTTTATTTATATACAAAAATTTAAATGTAATAAATTATAAATTTTTATTTTAATTAAATATTTTAATTATTATAAAATATACAAATATTTTTAAATAAATATTTATATTATTGTTAAACAAAATAATTTTATTTAAATATTAGTTGATGAAGCAAAGATTAATTTCATTTTTAATCAAATAATTATAATTTAATTTAATCAAGTTAGGTTTTATTTGGTTCAAATCAAATTAAATATATTAAATTAATTAAATTTAACAGGATTCGATTTTAATATAATTATATTTAATCTAATTTAACTTAACAAAAATTCAACCTAATTCCCGTAATCAATCTCATTAAGATTTGAATTATCTCAATTAAATTTGATTTGACTCAATTTGAATTGACTGAACTTAATTTGATATGCCCTTATCTATAATGATTCAATTCTACTTGTCTTTACCAGACTTAACCTTAACACAATCATGCCTAACTCAACTTGGTCTAATTTGACCCACCCTAACTCAACCTATTCCATTTTGATCCAAACATGACCCAACCCAACTTATCCTCACTTGACTCTACTTGACCAAACTCAACTTGAATCATCAAATTGACTCAATCTGTTCACCTTGACTCGGTTTGACTCGTACTGACTCGATCCATCCTAATCTAGCCAACTTAGGATCAGCTCATCTTGACACTAAAGTCGCCCTAACCTGATCCTACACATCCTAATCTTGTCTAGCTTTATCTATCTCAACCTGTCATATCCTCAGCCTAACCTAACTTTTACTAACCAAATTTAATATGCAACGAATCAATTAAATCTACCTGACTTGGTAAGATGCACTCTTACCTAGTTAGTCAAGCTAAGTTAAACTTAATCAAATTAAATTAAAATTATTTAAACTAAATTAGATTAAATAGATCGAGTTTGATCAAGTTAAGTCAATATGAATCAATCAAATTAAGTCAATATGAATTAAATCAAAATAAACTTATCCAAATTTAAATTAGGTAGATACAAATAAATCATATCAAATTATGCCAAGTTAATTTATATAAAGTTAAATAAAGTTAAATTTAATAAAATTAATATTAATATATTATATTTGAATTATAATTACAAAGTTAAATTATATAAAGTAAAAACAATAATATTATAATCTCGACCAAACTATGCATATATGATACATAATTCTCTTTTTTACAAATAGTAAAATAATAATAATAATAATAATAATAATAATAATAATAATAATAATAATAATAATAATAATAATATATATATATATATATATAAAACTTGTGAAAAATAAAAAATCATTAAAAAAATTAAAATTATTAATTTTCAAGTAAAATTTAAAAGAATTTAATTTTAAATAATTGAATTATTATCATAATTTTTTTAAAAATTAAAATTATTTAAAAAAAAAATATTCAAATAATATATTTTACCATAAAAATATTTTTTATTTTTAATATATATATATATATATATATTTAATTTCACTTATATTTTGTTTATTATAATTATAATATAATTTTTTTTCTTAAATTTATGGTATGATATTACTCATTTTATTTATTTAAGGTTTATAAGGTTGAGTTGATAAATAAAGGAATTCACATAAATATTGAATCAAATTTCATGGTAATAAAAACATGACGATGAATAAATAAATAAATAATCAAAATAATGAATATCTGACTAAAATAGGAAATGAAAGCAACAATATATATTAATAATAAAGATTAGAAGAGTATATTTAGTAAAATTTGATTCTAGCAATAGTTTCTACTTATAATTTTATCAACTCATCTTATTTTCTACATTTGTTTTTCATAATTTCCTTCAATTAATTATCAATTTCATCCATCTTAACTATTATTGTAAATAATTGGAAGGATTGTAAATATTAAAAAATCTGATTAATTGAATCATGAAATTTTATGTGATACAACAAATACCTTTGTATAACTGTTTGGTAACATATGACTGTTATATTAATGTGTAACATTTCTTAAATTGGTCCGTTAATTTTTTAAACTTGCAAGATTTTTTTTGTACCAAAACAATCTTTTAAAATATATTAATATAATGCATTTCTTAAATGATGGAAGAGTAAAAAAAAAATAAAAGAATAATTATTTGTAGCTCTTAAATGAGTAGTGTTCTGTTACTGTGTTTTCCCAGCATGTTATATCTCTGTACTAATTTTATATTTTTGTTTTTCAATTACATTATTTTATAAAATTTTTTACACCCTTGAATTTGTTTAAGACTGTTAGATAACCTATTGTAATTTTTTATCTAACAAATTAAATTCACGTAATGGTGACTCGCACAACTTTAATTAATAACAAAATTGTATATTAGAAATACATAAAAAAAATATATTTATAATATTTCTCAATTAATATTTTAAATATATTTTTAATTCTTATTAAAACATTTAAATTTGGTCTCTGTATTTAAAATATTATTTTCAATCTTTATGAATAGTTGTTAACTACTCCACGAAAAGTAACTAACCATCCCAAATTGCATAACCTAGAGTTTGTGAGATTATACTAACACGTAACATAAAAAAAAAAAAAAAAGTCAAATTAAAATTTAATAATACTATTATAAAATGAATGTTGGAGAAAAAAAATAGTGATTTCAATATTTAGGAGGATAAATACGAAACAATAATTACTTTCACACTTAAAAATTATAACAATAAAATCCAAAATGATGAAAATTAAAAACTATGATTGCACTATCATATAAATTATATAGCTTTTTTTGTTTTTGTTTATTATATAGTATTTTTTGTGTTTAAACCTTAAACATCATAGAGTTACGTGACTAATTATCTGAAAATAGAAAAATAGAAAATATAAATAAAATTGAAGGAAAATGAATAAAGTAGAAAAAGGAAATTAGGAGAAGATAAAGTGAATAGGTTTAAAAAGTTGTTGGTATAGGAAGGAAGGTAGGGATGAATTTGGTGCACCTATTTATCTCTGTTTTTCAAATTAACGCAAATAAATAATAGTAGTTCCAACTACCATTCTCCAAATAATTAATCTCTCTTTTTCCATTTTTTACACAAATATGTAATAAGTCTCATTTCGTTACGTTTTTTCTTTTTAAATCACTTTGTAATATGCCATATTTGGAGGAGAGAATTGAAACATAATTAAAACACGAAAAAAGACGTGAGATACTATGATTCTCTCGTTCGTTGTTGCTTTGTAAAAGATGTTTTTGGAAAAAAAAAAAAGGTGATAAAAGTCATAACCAAAAGAAATCAATTAATAATCTTTGTGTGAGTGATTTTTTTATTCAATTCATTAGCTGTCATGTTGCACACAAAATTACAATTGGAATAAACAAAAAGTAACGTGGCATCTATCTTATGTTCCCTGCTTTTTTTTGTTCATGATTTTGGTTCTCTCCATAATTAACCCATTCCTTCTTCTTTTGGTTTTTGATTTTCTACTACGTTGTTACATCAATCCCCACCATTTTCAATCACCCAAAAGGTCATTACTTTTTTTTCTTCCGTGATTAATTACATTTTAAATGTCAAGTCTTTTTTTTTCTTTTTGTTTAATTTTAAACCAAACGAAAGTTAATGAAGAGGGAAGTTATACACTGTAATGTGTATATATTATAATTTCCCATAATTAAAATTATTTAAATTGTAATAAATTAATTATAATTTAAAATTACAAAAACTTAGAAAGTAATTTATGAATTTTAGATTTTAGAGAAAAATAAATAAATAAATAAACAGTAATATTAATATAAAAAGTTAGTTATGAAAGGTGGTGGGGAATGATGGGGTTCTTGTGTGTGGTGTAAGGCCTGCAGTGAAGCAAAGTGAGTCTGGCAGAGCCTGACATTATAGAACTCTTCGTGTAAATATTTTGAAAACTATTCATAAATTTTCTTCAAATACTATTTTTATTTTATTTTTAACGTCTCACTCAATATAAAAAATAAAATAAAAAAATTATCTTTCAAGTGTAATAGTAAATAAGTTATATATATATATATATTTTTTTTTTTTGAGGACATACCCTTTTCTAATCCCTTTCATTATGAGCCTAAAAACTATTTAAAAACATGAAAAAATAGATTTTCCAAAAATAATAATACTTGAAATCTCTGAAGATAACTATAGAAATAAATATTTTAAAATTAAAATTGTTGTGAAGCAAACCTTTTAAAATAATTGTGCATTAATGTGTTTTTAATATTTAAAATTTTTGTTATTTTACGTTGAAACAGTCTAAAATGATTTTTATTTTGTTATATGAATAATGAATTTTTGTGTTGTATAAATGGAAAAAACGAAAACGAATATGGAAAGCATGCCAACTCGAAAATCCCATGAGAAAGAAATCCCCATGTGATGCTCTTGAAGTGGCAGGTTAGTGTTCTGCATGTTAACTCTCTCTCATACAACAACAAAATGACACATCACATGCATGTAGCATATACATACATATATATTTATATACATTAAAGATTATATTAATGAAAGAACATTTAAAACAAGGATGATGGTTTCAAATTTTCCAATTATATTACTTCATATACTAGAAATGTAATGATCATAAATTTATTTTTTGGCCAACATTGAAAGCTCTTAAAAAATATTAATTGTTTTCAGAAAATATTCATCTAATATAATTAGAAAAAGTTCATAACCTGTTTCTAATTTAATGATTATCTAAGAAATAAATAATTGAAATCATGAATAATAAAAAAGAGGGTGAGTGAATCGGTAGAACCGCAGAGAGCGAGTGAGGCCCACTCCCGTAACTGACGACGCCAACCATCCCATTCCAAGGTAACAACTCAACTCATCCCAAAACAACACAACAACGCTTCCTTCTTCTCTTTCTATTTCTTTCTCTTTTTTTTTTCCTTTTCTTTTCTTCTTCCTTTCATTTCATTCACAACAACAACACACCCATCTCCATTCTTCTTCTCCCCCTCCTTCAATTAGGGTTCTATTCTATTATACTCTTCCTTTTCTTTCTTCTTCACGTACTCATTTTGCAGATCATAACACCCATCCAACCACCCATGGCTACCGAGCTTCTTCGAATCGACCCCCCCGAGCTCCGATTCGTTTGTGAGTCTCTCTTTTCTTCTTTTTTTCTTAAATTGAACAAAATTGTTCTCTCTTCAAGCAATGATGACACTACAATGTGGTTTCTCTGCTTTTTCCGCTAGTTGAATTGAAGAAACAAAGTTCATCTTTGGTTCAACTTCAGAACATCACTGATCATTGGCTTGCGTTTAAGGTACCGTTCACTTCCCTCTTTCATTTCTATTGTATCTAACAAGCAAAGCCAAATGAATCGAATGCCAATCTCAGCGCAAGAAAAACAAAAACGTATCTGCAATTTACAGTCTCTGCTCGCAGGTAAAAACAACGTCACCGAAGAAATATTGCGTCAGACCCAACATTGGCATCATCTGTCCCAACGAAAAATGTGATTTTACTGGTATTTTTCCGTTATCATATCAATAGATTTTGATTTTTTAATGCACAAGCATATGCTTTGTGGTTTATGTATTTTATTGTGATGTGTGTTTTGGAAGTAGTTACTATGCAAGCTCAGCGCATTGCACCGCCTGATATGCAGTGCAAAGACAAATTTCTGATTCAGAGCACCGTTGTCCCTATTGGAACCACAGAAAATGACATCACGAATACTACGGTAAGGTTATATTGTTTATGGAAGAGTTTTGGTAGACAGCCCCTTTCGATGTAGACATGACGAGATATAACAAGATAAGGAATTGATAGATGTGATGTGATAGGAGTTGGGAAGAGAGAGTAAGGGATGAGGGGTCTCATCTCAACTCCAAAATGGAATGAAGTGAGGTGGAAGAAAGAGAGAGAAAAAAATAGAAAGAAAATTTGATAAATGTTATGTATTAAAAATATTGATTGGAACAACATGAGGTAAAAATTAGATGAATGTGTGTGTATATAATTCTGACAATCAAAAGGTGGCGATACTATTCTGAGTGTCTATAAACCAGAGTTCATTATTTATCTATTTTCTCCATGTTTTGAGATGCCTGTAATATGTGAAGGGCAAAGATCTAGTTCAACAGTTTAAGTCTCTCGTTTTTTTTTTTTTTTTTTTTTTAAATATTTTTGTAGGTAGGCTGATTGATTATAAACTTTTACTTTCGACAGTTTGCAAAAGACAGTGGAAAGCTTATTGAGGAGAAGAAACTAAGGGTAGTCCTCATCAGCCCACCATCTTCTCCAGTGTTGCTACCAGTAAATGGTTGTATGAAGCATGATCTATCCAACGAAATTGATGCGCAAAAAGAAAGGGTGCCCAGTGGAGTTGAAAACATACCTCCTCCTCGCACAGTGAGCTCCTCCCCTTCCATCATTGCCCTTTTCAACTTCAATTTCTCTCTCTTTCTATCGAGTTGCTTGCGTTTTTGAAGATACAGTATCTATTTTTTGCGGAAATATATTGTATAGTTGTTATAATGGATTACGAATAACAATGCTAACTTTATGTGAACCAATAGCTGTCATTTTACATGATGGTAGTATATATAATGTTCTGTTCTATCGGTTGATAGATAATAACTTTCTCTACCATTATTTCATGTATCAGGTTTCTGAGGAAGTTAAAGGTTCGGAACCAATCAATGATACGAAGGAGGATAGAGCAGATGAGGATATTGTCCCAAGACAAACTGAGAATGTGGGTGACATGAAGC
Source organism: Macrotyloma uniflorum (assembly GCA_016859785.1). Classification (NCBI taxonomy): domain Eukaryota; kingdom Viridiplantae; phylum Streptophyta; class Magnoliopsida; order Fabales; family Fabaceae; genus Macrotyloma; species Macrotyloma uniflorum. The sequence continues at coordinate 5,599,219 of BDMB01000005.1, forward strand.
CAGCAAAAGATGACGTGCAGTTGAATTTGGCTAACGAATCTGAGGAATTGAAGTCAAAGCTTGGTATAATGGATTCAAAGCTAAGAGAGGTTAGAGATCACGAATTTAGATTGATTTTTTTTGATAAAAACTTATAGAAAAAGAAAAGAAAATAATATTTTTTCTTAAATTTGAAATTACTTTATACATAAATTAAAAATAGATTTAAAAAACTAATAGTTTAGACAAATTAGATATTTAATTTATTGAAAAAAAATATTTTATTTTATTTATCTTATTAGAATTTATAGAAAAATTTATCCAAATCAAATTATTTGCTAAAGTCATTTTTATGTTAGTTTTCTATTCCATGTTTCACTTTTACTTTGTTAAAATTCCATCGCAATTTTACTTCCAAAAAGAAATAACTGAAATTGATTACTCTACTATCTTAAATGGTAACATTTTTAAGGAATTTAATATTTGATTAACTGCTCATGTTACTAATTTTATAACAAATAGGAATCATTGTCAAACTCTATCGACTTTCAGTATCACTGAAGTTAAGATACTATTTGTTTCTGTATCCTAATTCCTTAATTCCTTAAGTTTACATCCAAGATGGTAATATGCTTATGTCATGTTGGTAAATTTTACAATATTATCCCAGTTTATGGTTGAGACCTGGAGTTAGATCCTTAAGTTTCATCTCCTAAATTTTTTTTAGTTTCAAATATGAAAGTAATCAACATATATGACTATAATCTGTTCAGGCTGCGGTAACCATCAATAATCTGAATGAGGAGAGGCGCAGGAACACGGAAGAGAAAGATTTGCTTAAGAAAGAGTTGGTACTGTTTTTTCTTTTCGTTCTTCTCATAAGTCTAATGAGAAAAGTATCCTCATCTTTATGTGTTATCAATTGTGGGGTGTTCTTATTGAGATAACCATTTAAATTTTCTGATTGTGATTCTTATTCGTATTATATTACATGCCAACAATGGGGGTTTGCTTTGAATATGTCATCTCCTCTGTCTCTTTTAGAGCAATGCAATTAAGTATTGAGCTGTTTTAGCTTTTCATTTAATAATTGAATATTTTCAATATCTTATATCAAATTTTGTATGTTTTGCTAGGAGGTGTTGAAGAGGGCATTCAATACGAAAGGAACTCAGGGTGGCTTTCCATTTCTATTTGTTTGTATGGTCGCTCTGATCAGCGTGGCCGTTGGATATTATATTCATCCTTAATGGAGAAAAATGCGTGTATAGTGTAGACGTTCTAAAATCATAGATTTCTCCGTTATGACTGGGATAGAGGATGGTTCATTTGTTTATTGTGATGGTTTTACTTGACAGATGTTAATATGTGGCTATGGAAAGCTTTGTGAATTGGTGTAAAGTGAACTAAGCCCTTTTAATACAGTATAATAAGCAGCATTCTCATATTCTGCTCTCTTCATTAACTTCTCTATAAATGCGTGTATAATAAAAGGAAACATAGCATACAAGTTGTGTTGCAAAACTAGCAAATAAATTAGTTATTACGTATGAAACTATATCAAAGTTAATTAACTTTATATAATATTTTTTATTAGTTTTTAAGTAGATTTTAATCATAATTGCATAAAAAAAGTTAACAGTTCACATTATTAATCTTATAAAATACCTGCATTATATTGAAATGTTATTTACAATAATCATTTATAATAAATATAAATTAATAAAAATAATAATTTATTTTTTTATTTTTTTACATGTTTAAATTACAATTTTCATATCCAATTAAACCAGTACAACGTTCTGGTTTTACATATAGTTTAGTCCAATAAAATTACCAAAGAATTTTTTTTTGTTAAACAAACTTTCATGCTAATTAAATCTACCAGTGTATTCGTAGCTTAATAGCTTATTGTATATGAACCAGTTTGGTCTTGCCAGTTGGGTATTTATGCGCAGTTGTTAGAATTTACTATTTGAACCCAATTCAATAGATGAGCCCAAGCAGTGTGAAATTAAAAGAATGTTATTTTTTAAATAGTTAAATCGAATATAAGATATGTAATTTTTTAATTTCATATTTTCAAAAAGCCTGTTTTTATACCAAACGCTGTACGAGGTCACACTAGATATTCAAATTATATCTGCAAAAATCAAGTTGTCTTGACTTCCGCTTGGTAGAGAAAAGAAATTGAGGGAAAAAAAAAAAGAATAAGTGAGAAATAAAGTGAAAATGAAGACGGTTTGGTTTAAGAGAAATGAAGAAAAAATATAAATTAATAATATTATTTTTAATTTAGCTTTTTTATTTATTTTTCATTATTAATATTATTTTATTATTTTTTGACAAAAAAGTTGGACATAAAAAAGACTATGGAGTAATTTATAATTTTTTTAGATTACTTTTTTAATTAATTTTTTATTTTAATTAAAAAAATGATTATTATCCCTTATGACAATACTTTAATGAGAGACTTAGTAAAAAGTCACTCTTAAAAAAAATATTATTTTCTAAAAACATTATTTTTTAAAAAATAAACCAAAGATAAAGAATATAGTTTTCTAATTTCACATCTTCAAAAAACTATTTTTCCACCAAACTAGGTCAAACTAGATATCCAAAATATAACTGAAAAAAAAAATTAAGTTGCCTTAACTTAGCCTCTACTTGATAACGAAGAAAGATATAAAGAAGAAAAATGAATGAAAAATAAAAACTCCTTCTCTATCCCATTGTCTTTGATTTTATTTTTATTTATTCTAATTAAAACTAATTTAGCTCGTGGTATACTAGACCAATATAAAAGTAAGTCAAAATCACAATTTATAAGAAATTCGGATCATCCCAACCCAACTATACTAAGCGGTCGTGTTGTAGCATTTTGTAGTTTTCTACTATTCTTTTTCATACCAGAATGTGTTTTATAAGTTAAACTCTTGTAAATAAAAAATGGTTCGTTAAATTTCCTTATTGAACAAAATATAGCTACTCCATATTAATAATATAATTAAAAAATATAACATTTCAGAAAAGGTATCTTAAATTGTTACAGCATCTACCAATGGCATGAAAACTAAGAGATTAATATTGTACATAGAAAATCATTCCTACGTACCCAATGTTACAACTTACAAGTTCAAAACCCACAAAACTATCCTTTAAAATTGACTGTAACAATAATTAAATACAATGAAGGAACACAAAAACTATATTAACTATGTCAAGACCTTTGCATCCATAACATGTATACACACAAAATTCGAATCACCCGAGCAGCATCAACTTAACAACTTAACTAAAAAACAAGCAACCCCTTCTCTTTCTCTATGTCAGCAAAATCAGGGTGACAAAAAAAATCCCTCCTTCAAGAAACTTGTGTACATAAATTCTTCCCCTATAACAACTCTTTTTCTTTCTTTCTTTCTTTCTTTGTTTCTTTGCTCATGTCTTTTTCTTCTCTTTTAGTATCATGCATGTGAAGTTGAAATGTTGTAAAACTATTGACAGAAGTGCACACAACCAAAGCCAAGCCGATTTTACATACACCACACCCACACCCACACCAACCAACCATCCATCGCATAATAATCAATCATCAGTATCTATATATGTATATATTGTCTGATATTTTTCTTCTAACTGCCATGCCACTGATGAACACTTTGTTCAAGGGGTGACCCGGGAACGTAGGGCACAAAACCTCGTCCACCAAACACGGGTCGCATGACAGAATCATCAAACTTGCGCCAGTAGTGGTGCACCCCACGAGTAGGAATGCAGCTTAGTAGCATCCTAAAGGTGCTTCGTGGAGGCCCATTTTGGGTGCCTCCATTGGCCCATGATGAATCCTCTCCACCACTCCCAAGAAGTGGCACTGTGAATGATTTTGGTGTCGATGGTGGGGACGGCAAGCTCATCATGTGCTTAGATGAAGGAAGCAACAGCCTCACAAGTGGCTTTGTCATTAACCCAAACGCCTGCACATTATTTCAAAAGCATTATTGATCGCTTTTTCATACTCCACGTTATCATGGGGGAATCACACGTATCAAACAACCCTTTCCTTTACATTATAAGAAAATGACACCTCTCCAAATCCACCAAGGAACTATGTTTTCTCATGTTCAACTAGTGGGAAATCCTATCACAATGGGAAATAATAATTTTCAGTACTTGATTATTTGGGTTTAATATCATACCAAGACTCTCCTCAACAAAAAATTATTGCATGGTCCTATACTCCATCCTCATGTGACGCATATGTAGATGAATTTTATCAATTCGTTCTCATACATTGAAAAACTCAATCATGAATCACGTAGAGATTAACTGGCACCAGATACAAGTGATAATTTTAGACTATATAGCAGTGTTATAAAGTTGAACATTTGGCGCATGGCATAATTACTACAAACCATGCTGAATAAGAGAAGATTAGTGTCTAACCAATGTGCTGAAGAGTACAACAGTGATGGTACTAGTGATCATGATGGCATTCTCGCGCAATATAGTATGGCCCAGCCTGGTAAACTGCATGTGAAAAAGTAGTTTATTTAATAAAAGACCCAACAACTCTAGCCATAGAGATGAAGAATTGAAAGAAATGAAGTTTGATTCCTTCACCTGATTGTAAGCAAGTGCGATAGAAACAGCTCCACGCATGAGACCAGCCCACCAAATTGTTACCTGCAAAACAAAATCGTTGCTGCAATGTAACACCTCACTTATGAAGAGTTTAAGACGCAGACAAAGAAGCGAAAGAAGAACACATACCTGTTGCTTTAACTCAATTTTCTCAGATTGAGACTTCTTAAGCAAGTTGGATAAGAAGGACAAAGGGAAAACAAATGCTGCTCTTCCCACTAGGATAAGTGCCAACAGCAACGAACTGACCCCAATTGATTTTCTTGGGCTAATGAAGTGATCGAAATGTTAATTTCACACTTGACAAAGAAGTTTCAAGGCAGTTTTGATTTATCCAGAAATTTTTTACCTTTGACTTACAATTCGCCACTTTTCTATGTCTAATGCATCCATCCCCACATAGAGGAAGATAAAGATTTCAGCAATGAATGACAAAGTGGCAAAAACATGCCTGCAACAGGGAACTTAAATCAGTGAAGTAATATCATTAGAAACAATCTTGTAAATGTCTAATGTGTTGAAGAATTTCACGTACTTTGTTGTCACTCTTGAACTTTCAGTTACATTATGCCACGTGTAGTGAGACATAACAATGCCGCAGAAGAAAACAGTCAGAATGGCACTTAAAGAAAATAGCTGCCAAAGAAATAAAATAGTTAGCATTGGAATTATTTACTCTAAAAAGGTGGCCAAGCTTCCGAGAAAAATCTTACTTCAGCTAGCATATATGAAAGGTATGCCATGAGTACCATGAGAGCAACCTCACGGTCGGTAGAATGCCTGGCATTTGTCATAAAAACGAATTAGAGAATGATCGCCAACAATTTTGTTAGATATTTCATGGCAGTGGTTAAGCATATTGAAAATTAGTGGAATTTAGAATGAACCTTATTAACTTGCCAAAATATAGTTTTTTGATAATGTAAGCACTAAGCAATCCAGCCTGAAAAACATCAACCAAAAAAATCAATAATCCCAATCAAACAAGAACATTCAGGAAACAAGAGGGGATATATTAGAAAGTGGCAGGAAAACTTACAAAGATTCCCAGCACAGTGCTTGCAATGAATAAATATAGAAAATTTCCTATTAACTGTAAGGCAGTGGTTAAGTCAATGTGAGAGAGGTCAAAATTCTGAATTGCTTTGAAGAGTACTACAGAGGTAGCATCATTTACTACCCCCTCCCCAAAGACCAGGCTATACAGTAAAGGAGTCTCATCCTGATTAAGAACCTGAAGCATTCACATACATATGATCATTTTCAGTATACGGAGGGGAAAGAAAAGAAAAAAGGTTCAGAGTGTTTTTTTAGACATTTATACCTGCAACGTGCAAACTGAATCTGTTGCTGAAAATATTGCTCCAATTGCTGCATTCATATGACTCAGGTAAGTAGAGATAGGAAGCTAAAAGGAAATGTTTCAAGTTTGCAGTTAATTCCAACAAATTATTGTAAAAGAAGGAAGAAATTTAAGCATACCTAGAAAATCTCCAATCTTGAGGGAACCAATGTCCAACTTCTGAAAAAAGTGTATGGCACCTATTCAAAATAAATAAGACTTCAATAAATTGGGACACAAATGGCAAACAAATATGATTTGATATGACTTTGTAATGTAATTTATAAAAGAAGAATTAATTGATGACTTAAATTACCCAGTGATATGATGCAGAATGATATCAAAGTACCAATTGCACCAAAGAGCATAATAGTCATAAAATTGCGAAAAAATTGTTTCTTCTTCACCTGAAACCTGGAACAGTTAAAGAATAAAAGAGCAATTGAATTGAAGTCAGTCAGAGAGAAACCTGCATAGTGATCTTAAATCAAATCCATTCAGATTAAATCATTAGTTTAGTGAATACATCTCTTGGTTTTCCGAACTAAAATGAAACTTAAATTATGCAGTTCAGCTTCAACGTGCAATTGAAAGCTGATTAAAGAAAAGAAGGGAAAAGGTAATAGAGTGTAGTGAACTAACCCGGCATTGAAAATGATGGGTGGTAGAAGGTAAATGAAGAAAAGATCTTCACTGAAGACCAGTATATGAGAACTTTTTCCTCCAGTAGTAAGCAGTATAAAGACCCCAGTACAAAGACCCTGCCAAAGAAAAAGGCTACTTCTTTTAAAAATCTATCTTCTTAATGTTGGTAGCTACCAAAAAAAGGCAGGTATATTAAGAGTACTAGGTGGATTAAGAATCTGACAATGAGAAGGGCAGTGATGGATTCATTGATCCATCGGTTCTCCTCCAACAAATGGCCGATGATGATGCAAGCACATAGAAGGGCAACAAAAAGGTTCATTGAGACAACGGAAGCATGATCAGAAGTCAGAACTGTCGTCAGTTTCTGGAACAATGCTCCAACAGCCATGGTAGACATTAAGTTGAAAGCACAAGAGATTGTAAAAGAAGTGAAGAAACAGACTTGTTACACGTGCTCCCTCCCTCACTCACTCACCAATCTATCTGTCACATTCCAACTGGTGTGTGAAGTAAAATGGTTGAGATGATGGAGAAGGTAGCATAAACATAGGAGTGTGAGTGGAAAGAGAAAGGTGGTGGGAAAAGGGAGAGGGTGAAGGGGAGGATATATATACAGATTGCGAGATGAAATGAAGGGGGTGATTTAGAAGCGATGATGAAGGTTTGGAACGTAGGGAACAATGCTTTTTGGCATGCCAATGCTATGCTGTGCCAGTGGAAGAGGGAGACATGACTTCGCACTTCACTATGTCCCACATCATCATTCTGTCGGATTTCACTTTCTCATTTACCCTCTTCTTTCAATTTTCATCTTTTGAAGAAAAAACATTAATTTATACATCAGTTTACAAATACACTTTATTTTATTTTATAATATCTAAGTATTTATTAAATATTTTAATTTAACTTTATAAATACTAAATGTGTACTAAAATTATTTCTTGCCACAATATTACTACATTCTCCTATCAATACAATTCAATTCAATAACTTAATTATAATAACAACCGATGTGATTTCAAAACCTAATAATTTTGAGAAAAATTACAATTCAACTTCCAAATATGATAAAAATTACAATTCAACTTCAAAAGAAAATAAAAGAAAAGAAAATAAATGAAAAACACAAGAATGTTCAACGAGGAGGAAATCATCACTTTCATAATCAATGATATTTATTTTATTTACAAAAGTTTTCTTTAGCTTTTGACTTTGCAATATATTTAAATATTTAAATATTTAATTATATTTACTTTTTTTAGTATATTTTTATTTTAGTAAAACTTTAAAATGTTTTATAAAGTTAGAGAGTAAAAGGAAATAATTATAGTTAAATAATAAATTTAGTGTAAATTTAAAATATCAAAATAAAGATTACTCTGTCTTTTATTATAGTAATTCCAAAAATTAATATAAAATATTTTATAAATTTAATAAACTTAATTTTATATTATATATATTTCCATTAAAGACATAACTGTATATGTTATTACTAATTAATTTAATAATAATTAATAAAGATAAAAATAAAATATTAGGAAAAATAAATTAAGATTTAATGGTATTTATATCTTTATGACATTTATATCCTTACGGTATAATTGAAATAAAGATAAATTAAACATTTAACATAGAAAAGCTAATGGACTACACTTTCTTGGCAACTATGAAACGAAAACTGTTTTTGTAGGACACAACCTACTTTTTTTCTCTTCCATGCTTTTCTTTTATTCCAAATTACTGAAAATTCATTCATTTATTCTTCTTTCTTTTACCTTTTTTTCTTCTTTATTTGTATATTTCAAATGGGCTAAATATTGACTAAAAAGGTCATTTTCAAAAAAGAAAGTAACATTAATAACATAATTCTTATTATAATTTTTAATAAAAATATTCATTAATTTGCTGATGAATTTAAAAGCACTTGTAGCAATTTTTAAAATCCAATTGCAAGACCAGATGAAATTTCACTGAACTGGAAAAGTTACTTACACATGCATTGCTTTGATAACTTTTTGTTGAATGTGATTGAAGTTGACATCTTGACTTTTCAGTCATATGAAACTTGAACCTATAAAGAATGGGTGGTTCATGATGATCATCAACATTTTCTTCTTCCTTAACAAACAGATACTTACAGGATTCAATTGTCCCTCACTCTCTACACAACTTCAAACATACTTTAACTCAGATTAGATTTTAGTTCTGCATAATATTCTTCTCTAGTCACTACTTACTTGACAAAATTTCCAATTTAAGATGTGCTGCACTTTTTTTTTTTTTCTGCATAATAAAGTTTGAACTTCAAATTAGTTAAAATTTTCTCTCAATTGTAATCAGCAATATCTCAATCTCAAAAAGAATTTCTGTATCTGTAAAATGAGGTAAAATACCACTTGCACTAGTATCCCATATTCTGGTACAAACAATATATTCTCGTATCTATACTATAAGATTTTAGGATATGATTCGTTACCAAATACATAGGACCTTAGATTCTCCCTTCTTGCTTTTGAATGAAAAAAGAAAAGAAAAACAAGAATCTGAAATTCTGAGTAAGTGGTGGTTTTGTACAGAGTCCATTATTATAATTTCCACAGAGCAAGTTGATTATGGCAACAATCTCATTATTGCTGTCTAACTTAGAAACGACAGTATACTTGTTCCATTTAATCCATTGTTGGGGGAATCCTCCACCACTATCACTACCACCTACATGAATATTTTGTTCAAATAAATATTAAAATCTATGTACTAAAGTATCAGAAAATATCAACTTTATGCTTTTTCATTGTTTGCACAGGGTCTAAGGAGTGATAAAAGAAAACATCACAGCTCAAAGAGAGAAACAAAAACATTAGATTAACATTTAGGAGATTTCTAAAACTACCTTGTAATGCTTTTTCCTTTTTAAATAAGCAAAAAGAGAAGCCTTTAGAAAAATCTCTTAACCATATTTTAACTTTTGAAACATGCAGTAGTTGAGTGATGAGGACCCACAACAAGGGTCATTGGTGAATGTGAGGGACATACATGAGGATGTGCTCATTCCTCCACCAAAACATATACTCATCTTTCTTGTGGTTTTGTTTGAAATGGTGCACCAAATGTTTTATTTTGTCATTAATGGATTTGAGATAATTATGGTGTTGGACATTTGGTTTGTGAAACAAGGAATCTTCTTTGGCTTTGGTTAGCTTAGCAAGCATGATTAAGTCAAGATAATTACATGAATTCAAAGGCCAATGTAGGCCTCATTTGTTGCTCAATCTATGAAATCCACCTCTTTTAATCATGTCCTAAATGTTGCCTCTGTTTTTCATTTTATTTTCTCCACTAAGAACATAAATTATAATCCTCTGCAATTTCATATTTTCAGAAATTTTTTAAAAATTCATTACTAGTTAGACTGTCTCAAAGTTTATCTGAATTGTCTTAAATTATTTTGTAATACTATATATATATATATATATATATATATATTAGGGAAATGAATAAATAGATATAAAACTAATTTATGTGATTAGGTTATTTTAAGTAAAATTTTATGTTTGAATTTTGTATTAAAGAAATTATTGAGAGACAAAACTGAACTAAGATACTTAATTTTGTTATCTAATGTTGTCAGCATTGATGATACTCTTTATAATACAGAAAAAGTTAAAATTTTGGACATTCTATTGTCTTAAATATCTAGTGTGAGTTTTGTACTTTTGTGACTTGTATTAATGTTATGTGACTTTAATATGATAGTATCTTCTAAAGGATATTTATACAAAACATAATATATATATATATATATATATATATATATATATATATGCTTAATTTTAAAAATATTTAGAGTACAACATTATGAGAGTTTATGAGAGAAAAATAAAAGATCATGAATCAAATCAAATAATATGTTTCAGTTCATGAAACTCAAATAATTGCTTACTTTTATTACATGAGTGGCACTATTTTGTATAATTTTTTAGTATGATGTATAAAGGCATAGTAAATAATCATACTTGTTGATGAAAAATAAATTTAAGATTTGAGTTGTAAGTTTAAGGAAACATGTAGGGTAAAATTGTAGTATAAAAAACAAAACAAAAAATGTTAAAAGTTACCAACTTTTGACCATATTCATTTAAGTTCTCTTGTTGCTGAAGCAACTCACCATTTTCATTTTAACTTTTACTTTTAACAACACCTGATTCAAGCATTGTGAATGGACTTTTCTCAATCTTAGTATGAAAATTCTGAACTGATCTACATCAACCTTCGATTTTAATCATAACATTATTAAAATAATGTTGATATAATTATTTTTTTATCTTTTATTTTATTCAAATTATATTTTTGTTAAGTATATTATTAATCATGTTAAAATGGTGTATGTGACTAACAAACAAACATTACCTTCATTGATTATTAGTCTATAACTTCTCTCTCTTTAAATTAGAATTCAACTTACATTTTCCTCAATTTAAAAGGTTATTCTTTCACATTGTATTTCAAATCCCTTTTTCTTGTAATTAATGAAAACAAAAACTATTATGTAATTAATTCAAAATATAAGTTATTTTTTATTTTAAAATTTATCTTTTAATTGAAACTAAATCAATTACAATTCAAGTTTTATATTTTAATGGATATGTAAGTTTAGTCAAATTATTTTAAGAAAAATGAATCATAAAACATATATTTTCCTTGTGTACTGTGAAATCACACTCCAACATAAACACGATTTCTTCAAGACTACTTTTATAAAAAAAAAAATAGTATTAAAAAAATGTAGAAGAATTGAGAAAAATGGGGTGTATTAGTAAAAAACAAGGTTGGTAAATTCAAATAAAAACAAGTATTGGGCTTAGGCCTATTTAGAACCCAGACTAAGGCTTATTTAGAACCCAGACTAAGGCAAAACACAAAAGTTATAACCAAAACTTTTATATTAATTTTTTGGTAAAAAAGTATTGGTTAAAAAAATACATGCAATGAAAAGTTGCTTTTATATACTTAAATTTTACAATAAGAAAAGGGTTTTGAATATATAATTATATTATAATTAAATTCATAAGAAATTAATATTTTTAACATATAATTATTTTTAATATATATTTTTAGTTTTATAATAAATAATTTATATTATGATACAAAATTATCTTATTTATTGAATTTTAATTTTAAAATTTAATTCAAAAATGTAAACCATAACTTAAAATATATAAGATGTTAAGAAAATCTCTAAAAACATATCGTTAAAAAAAATTGAAAATATTTTTTTTAACAAATAACTCAAAATTTTTAATTTATATAAAGATGATTTAATGCATACGTTTGAATTGTGAAATTTATATATAAATTGGTGGATATATTATTTCATAATTTTGTTAAATATATATTTTATTAAGTAATTTCTATTGAAAATAACTAATAGCTATAAATGGATGAAATGCTTAAAAATACTTGTTTGAAGGAGAGCTAGATTAAAAACAAATAAAATATGTCTTTAGTGTATGTATTTTTTTTATTAAATTTAATTTTGATCTTTATATTTTTAAATTAATAAGTTAATGAATCAATTTTTGAAATTGTAACTAGAAACAAGATTCCCTAATTTCATGCTACATGACTAGTTGTTAAGGTGTTGTTAGCAATTTTGAGTTTTTATTTTTTTCTCAAATTGTGTTATTGGCATAAACTATTGGAGGACTTTGATAACTCAATTTTATTTTAAAAATAATAATAATCTTTTTATCCATAATATTCAAATTCAATATTTTATTGAATGAATCAGACTCAGTCTCTTTTCGTAGATATTTAGAATAAAATATCAACAAATATCTTAATTGGGTGGGGTCAAACTTTTGTTAAAGAAAAAAAAGTAGGGTTGATTCATCACATGTTAACACCATGTTTCGTACCTTCTTCAAATCTTTGAAAAATAATATTAATATATTTTTTTACAAAAACATAATTTATTAATGTATTAAGACTTTATCTAGACTAATATATTCAACTAAAATCCAAGTAAAATCTGATAAAACAAAATATTTTTACTAAAAGTTAAACTTAAATCCTACCTTTGAATAATTTAACATTCTTCAACATCTTAAACATTACATTTTTAATTCTTACCTTCTATCCATTAAATACTTGTATATTGATCTTACTAGTCATTTTTTTTTATATAAAATCAATAAAATAATTAATAATTATTATAAAATTGTGACAGAATAATTTTATAATTTTTTATTATATATTATTATGAATTATATTATACATAAATTAAAAGAGATAATATTTATTTAATAGTTTTACTCTTAATGAGATGAATATTCTATTGATAATATAATTAAATTAAATTAAATAAATAAACAATTTTTAAAGATAGATAATTACATTTTTATTATTCTTCTTATTCTTATAATAATAATAATAATAATAATATAAATATTTTTTAAAATATTATAAATTTATGTATTATAAACTCTATTTATTTTCTCATCTCTCACTCAATTATTTCACTATATCAACCGTCTCTTTTCTCACCTTTAAATGTGACTTGTTCCATAACAAGTCTACAATCATTGAAAATCTTCACTCTTTTTTTTTTCAAGTACCTTTTTTTTTTATAATTTTAAATTATAAAATAAAATAAACTTTTATTAATGAATAAAAATATTTAAATAAAAGTTTAAAATTTTATTATTATCTATTATTACCTATATAATTTATTTATTTTAATTAAAGAAATGGTTAATTTTCTTTAAAGTATTAATAAAATATAAAAATGATCCATATACAAATTAAAACTCTGGAATTGACTTAGTAGGAGAGAGTTTTTATCTATACAAAATCTTATAATCAATTTTAATTATAATCTTTACATAAAAAATATATTAAAATAACTTTTGACTCATTATATTTTGTGCATAAAATATCATTAAAATTTTAACTTTTAACAATTTTTTTTTTCATTCAAAATAAATAACATATTTATTTTAACATGATTTATTAACCATAATTTGAATCCTCAATCTAACTTAATTAGTTTGATGAAGTGATTAAAGTGACTACAACAGTTTTTGACATTTTTCTTTTACTTATTTTAATTAATTAAATTTGATTTAAAAAGGAATTAATTTAGAGAATAAGTTTGGAATGGTGTCAAATCCCATCCAAATCTTGTATTCTGGTTCTTATCTAATCAATCCATCACACTTACTACAGTCTACACTTTCCATGTTTTTGTTTTTGTTTTCTTTTTCTCTTTAACTAACAATAACTGGTAACCCTCTTGTCACATTCTCAAACAAACCAAACCAAAGAAGATTCAGTTTTTCTCCCCCAAGAAGATATTTCTGTGGAAAACTGTGTCCCTCCAGTCAAACAATACAACGACCCATCATTGAAGTTGGAGTCTTTCCTGTAAAGGGGTGCGTGTCGTGGCTTCCATGGATGATGGGTTGGAGCAGAGTTGGTGGGCCAACATGCCTCACGAGCTTCTCAGAGAGGTCCTCCTCCGAATTGAGTCATCGGAGGCCACTTGGCCTCTGCGGAGGAGCGTGGTGGCTTGTGCTGGAGTCTGCCGCACCTGGAGCCTCATTGTCAAGGAGATTGTCAAGCCACCTCAACTCTCTTCCAACATAACCTTCCCCATCTCTCTCAAACAGGTTACAGCACAATGTTATCCATTCAAATTCACTCAATTCCAATTAGATGGGCGTTACCCTTCCAGTTTTCTTTAATTTCACCTGGATTCACCATACTTGATGATCCAGAACCACTTGAAATACTAGCTAATGTGATTTTGAATAAATATTCATATATTTATTTTAATTACAAGGAATTAATTGTGGTTCCATAATTCATCTAGAATTAAAACAACATTTGTTAGTTTTAGGTTAGACTGAAATTTTTATACTGAGATTTGCAACTATTTTTTGGAATAAAAGTATTAAAATATGGATCACCTCACTCCAAAACAAATTTTACATTTCAATTGGAATCACTAAAGAATTCTAAAACTAGTTTATGATACTGATATGGTAGTGAATGTAGGGTTTCAAAGAAAAACACAAGAAATGTAGGAGTAACACTAATAACAATATTAAGATAGACATGTGATGTGGTTATATAAGAAATGATAAGATACAAAATGATTATATACATAAAAAATATCACCTTGCCAAGTCTTGTGATATGTAACTGACCTCACCTAGTGAGATAAGACTTTGTTGTTGTAATTTAATTTGAAATAATTTTGAAGCATTTAGCCAAAAACACATTTGGTTTGTGATTTTTGAGTTGTATTTTTTGAAAATTAAACTTTTGAAGTTTTCTTTGTACTGTTATTATTAAGTTTGACTGCCTTAACATGATCTAAGTTGGTAAATACATTTTGGCAGCCTGGCCCAAGGGAACATCTACTTCAGTGCTTCATTAGGCGCAACAGTGGCACACAAACATATTATTTGTTTCTCAGTTTATCTAGTGGTTAGTAGTTAGTCAATAGTTGAGCTTATTCTTGATTCCCTTGTTTAAAAAATTTATATAGTTTTGGAGGACAATATAACATCCCTTTATATTCTTTCTCAGTTCATTGTTTAAAAAGGGGACATTATATTGTCCTCCAAGATTAACTAGGTTATATTTTTTATCCTATGTGTTACTTTACTGTAAGCTCCTTTGGCCATTATCTTTTTCAATTGCAGCACTAGCTGATGATGGGAAGTTCCTTCTAGCTGCACGAAAGTTCAGGCGCCCAACCTGCACAGATTATATTATCTCACTGGATGCAAATGATATATCCAGGGAAAGCAATGCCTACGTAGGGAAATTGAGGTGCACTCTGAATTAGGCGCCACTGTGATTATTTATTTATTTTTTGTTTCTTAGTGTGAACTCTAACCCACTTTCCCTCACATTTGATAAGATCAAATTTTTTGGGGACCAAGTTCACAATCTACGGTAGCCAACTGCCTCATGCTGGGGCAAAGATGACAAAAAGTTGCTCCACTAAGCTGGTGAATCCAAAACAAGTTTCACCTAAGGTCCCTACAGGCAACTATCCAGTTGCCCATATCTCATATGAATTGAATGTATTAGGCTCCAGGTAAAGCTTTTATTGCTACTCTACACTACTATGACAGTCCTTTATATTTTTCTTTTGGTTGACGAACCTATAAACCTATAATATTGAGTTGTCGATGTTTCAGCAGAAAGCATATTAGCTAACTGAATTTTTCTTATATACAAACTAAACGATACTTACCATATATTGATTGTGAGCAGGGGTCCGAGGAGAATGCATTGTGTCATAGATACCATTCCTGCTTCTGCTATTGAACCAGAAGGGGTAGCTCCTTCCCAGACCAGTTATTCTGTTAGTAACATAGGTACTTCATTCCCATTTTTTCAGACAAACTCAACTCGTATTGAAAACTCCATATCTGGAGACCAGAACAATAAAAAAGATGACGTTCTAGTATTGAGAAATAAGGCTGCCAGGTGGCATGAGCAGCTGCAGTGTTGGTGCTTAAACTTTCATGGACGAGTGACAATTGCTTCAGTTAAAAACTTTCAGCTGGCTGCTTTGCCAGTAAATGGACATGCTGAACCACAAGAGGATGAGGTCATCCTTCAATTTGGAAAAGTTGGGAAGGACTTGTTTACAATGGATTACCGGTATCCCATCTCAGCATTTCAGGCATTTGCAATCTGCCTCAGCAGCTTCGCTACCACGGTTGCTTGTGAATAATGCATGTTTGAAGCATCTTTGGACAGGTATTCATCTGCAAGCTCAACATTCTTAAATTAGAACATAACTTGACAAGAAATGGATTAAGAGAAAGTTATAGAAGGTAGAGGGTGTTTGCAACAATCCAACATGTAGCTCATTGAAGAAAAATACTAATTGCATGTTACATGTTTGTTTACTGCAGTAAGAATTAGCTTAGATTAGTTTATTAGATTTTTTTCTTCTTCTTTTTATCAATCACATGAACCATATTGTTGCTGTATACTGGTTTCCAGATATGTTGATAACTTTGCTTATTCTAAGCCTTACTGGTCCTTTTAGAATACCTGGCACTGATAATCACATTTCTTTCCAAATCAAACAAGGAATATAATTTTTCTGGTTGAGGCTGTGATGATTCTGTGTAGTTTTTCTGATTGTAACTGTCATGTCTGCTTGTTTGTTGGCTTTCATTCAAGCGTGACCTTTAGCAGTATGTGATTTGACGATGGCTTGGCGGGAAGAATCTGACAAAACTGTTTTCAAAGGTAATTGGAAATTTGGTAACTGTCAGCTAAAATACTAGAGCTGTTATGCGGATATGAGGGTTGTGTTTGTTTTTGACTTCTGGGAAGATCACAAGAGGAACCTGCAATGCAACTTCTATAACATCTTCTCATATTTGTATCCCACTCATTGTTGTGTGCGTATATATTTTATTCTTTCATAGCATCTTTGCCTTTCATTTGTTTCAGTTTCCTACAACTGCAAAAGACATTATCTTGAATCGAAGAGGCTACATTATCCATAATGAAAATAATGTTTACAAATGCATTTTATTGAACCTTACAAAATCCAGACTTGTCAGACTTGTATCTATAATAATTTCTTGTAGTTTCCTAGTTTTGTTATAGCGTAATTTTATACAAAACAGGACATGATTTGAGTTAGGCAATGAACATTTTATTATTATGATTTTTGATTGATTGGTGATATGTTATTTTTCCATTGGAATGAAAGTGCATAGAAATTAAACACATTGAAACCACAAAAATATTTAAAATGGTTCTCTGCAGTTTTATTATTAATAATAGCAATGAAGATGAAAGAATGCTACCCAGTTATAGAGATTGATCATTGTTAGTAACCTTTAGTTAGAAAAGTCGGACTTTGGGTAAAAAAGTATGAAATTGAAACTTAAATCATTTTTACAAAGTTAGATTCAAGACTGTTAGCTCAACCGCTAGAAGGTCACGAGGCTTTCTTGGTGTGTAGTTTAATTTTTGTGCTTCAGCTTTTTAAAGGAATTGCATTAGAATCTGATTCATTACTAAATGATTTTCAAAGTAATTTGAGCGCAATTTACCCATGATCAGAAATACTACGCACTTTTTCAAAAGTTGAAGTTGAAGCTACCTATGTGGACTTTTGCACAAATTGTTTTAATACTCAATTCTTTTTTAACTTTGCCGCATGTTATTCTTTAATGGGTGTGGGAGTTCCCTGCACATGAAGAAAAAACAACTATTGGAAAAATAGTGGCAGAAATGCTAGCATGCTATCTTGTGCTACAAAGAAAAAAAAACTGATTGAAGGTATCTAATTGATGAGAATGACGTGTTGGAAACAAAAAATAAAAAATTGTAGGAGTAAAATCCCTGGTATTTTCACCCTACGAAAAAATAAACCTTAAACTTTAATGCATTTACATATTATAACAGTAACAGAGCAACCTTCTGATTTATGATCATGGAGGTGCTTGTGTAGTAAACAAGTGGGAAACTTAAGGACGTAAACTTGATATGCATCCCCTGCTAGTAATGGGTTTCCTTAAGAAGGATAACTACTTAAATATTTCATTATCTAATTGATTCTTGAACTCTGTAAAAAAACCAGTAGATTTGAAGTAACAAGCCAAACCAGAAAAATACCTATTGTATACATGTTTAAATAGGAGTTTGCCAAATAGGTATTTCATTTTTCAACTGTGAAGAGGTAAGTTGAGAGGTATCTTCGTATGCTTTCCAACCACATGGAATCAACTTCCCCCTCAAGAATACCAAATAATTGAATGTGGGAATATTAAATGCCTAACTATAATAATTATTTTATAACCTCTTAACAAATAATTTTTTTCAACCTCATTATTCCTGAAAATAAACAAAGATACAGTAGTGACCTTTATAGCTCCCTAAGCCATCGTGCAATACTTAAAAAATGGTGTAAAACTAAAGGACCTTCCATAAGCACAGAAACATATTTTCTCTGTTCTTATGCAAACATGGTAAAGTAAGGGTCTTCGAGAGAAGTATGAATTCTACGTGCAAGGAAACATGAATTCTGCTTGCAACATAATACAGCTGTGGAAATAAAACAAATTATAAAAATAACAATAAGAATCATGTAAATTAATCTTAAGTTATTGGTAAACAAATTCTTAACTTTCAAAATCTGTTTTAAAATCATTACATGCATTCTGAATACTAAGAGTTCAAATTTACTTTAGAAATCCATCTCTTAACTTTCAAATTTTGTTTTAAAATCATTACATGCATTCTGAATACAAAGAGTTCAAATTTTACTTAAAATCAATTCTTAACATGATACTTGCAATCCGGTGATTATCGACACCAATTCATAACATAATACTTAATACTTGCAAATTCATAACATAATACTTGCAATCCAGTGAATATCCACCAATTCATAACATAATACTTGCAATCCATTGATTATCGACACTAATTCATAACATAATACTTGCAATTCAGTGATATGGTATGCCTACATAGCTCATAATAGAAAATAAAAATTGTTCAATTTCAAGCAATATGCTGAACCATACAGAAATTGATAGGTACATCTTTTTTTATCCCGCTGAATTGTCATTCTCTAACACTGATTCTTCAAAAGCTAGATAAAATGTAAAGAAAAGACACAAATCAAAATAAACTTCAAAACCATTTAGCTGGCACCACCATCATTCATAAAACTTTCTTTGCGACCTTCGAAGCCTGGTCGCATAAGCTTTTTCTCTCTTTTGGCAATTTTTCGCATTTTCTTTTCATGAATCCTCGCAGATATATTCTCTGTCCTTTTCTGCTGTTTCTCCGCCTTCAACTGGTCCCTAGTTTGAATTCTATCCTTCCATTTCTCAGCATTCTTCTGCTGCTTCTTCTTCTCCTTATTAATACTTTTCTGCAGCAGTTTGGGATCATCATGGACCTTAACCCCTGAAGCTCTATCCATTGCTGCTTTCCACGATTGCTTCTTGGCAAAAGCTTCAGCCTTCTCTGGATCATTCTTCTTCACTTCCTCCAACTTCTTAGCCCTTTCAAGTTCCTTATGCTTTGAAAGTTTCCTCTTCTTCTTCCCTAGCATTTCCTCATTCTGAAGTTTAACATGGCCAAACACAAGCTCCTTGGAGGCCTCTGCTGCATCCTTCTTCAGTTTGTCCACCAATTCACCACTTACATTGTTACCTTCCTCAGTTTCATCATCCCTCTTGCGTTTATTGTCCTTAAATCCTCTCTTGGCATTTCTATCATCTCTCCTCTTCTCTGAATTCCCACAGTTACGACCTGCCCGAAACTCTTCAAGTTTGCGATGAAGCCTTTGCCGAAGTTCTTCGTAAGTCACAGACCGATCATCTCCTTCCAATCCAGATACAAGAGGCTTAGCCACGGCGGCACCCTGCTCTTCATCACTGTCATCCACCTTCTCTTTTCCCAAGCTTTCTTTGAGAAGGTCAAGGGTAGTTGCAGCGGGTTTGTCAGGGTCCAATCGGTCCCTCCGAGACTTCTTGATATTTTCGTTACTCTCTTTCTTTGCCTCAGCCTTTGCAGACTTGCTAAGACCCTGAAACCAAGGCTTTTCCTTGTCATCAGTTGGCAGATAAAACTTGGCAGGTATCAACTCAATCAACTTGTCAAAGAAAAGGGCATGCTCGTGGATCACAGACTCCAAATCTTCAACACCATCATCATCCTCTGCCACAACACCACTCTTTTGCTTTCTCTTCTTCATATTTGTCAGTCACTATGTAACCCTAAAACCACCTCACTGCAACATCTATAAATTAAAAGAAACTAATGAAAACAAACAATTTAATATTTGTAGTTTAAATAAAATCAATTAATTCTCGAGAAAGAAATAACAACCGACAAAGAACAAACGGGTTTATTGAAACTGAATTCGAAAATTAAAATGCAAACATTCTGATGAACTCACCGTGTTAGAAAATCACTAGGTGGTGCGCTCTAAATTAGGGTTCCTCATTATACAACTATTGTATTTGTATTCAGCACTTTGCAATCAAGGAGCTCTCAAAAAAGGGTTTTTTTAGACATGAATTGGGCCAAAGGCCCACCTGACTTGGGAAGGTTCAGGTTACATTGATATAAATATTCTAATAATAAATATAAATAAGGATTTTTTTATTGGATTTTTTATTAAATAATTATCTAACCAAATTAAAAAAGTCAATTTGATTTTAATTCAATTTTAAATGAATAAAATTTTAAAAAAATCAAATTAATATTTTATGATTTAATTTAAATTAGTTTTAATATTTTTATTATTATAAAATTTGATAAATATAAAAAATATATTGTAGTTTTTATTAATTATTATTATATTATAATTTATCTTTTATTAAAATTTATAAATAAATTATATTTTTATATTTAAAATTTATAATACAATTTTATTATAATATTTTGATAAGATAAATATATTGAAATAAAATATAATTAAAAGATAAAACCATACATATTTATATGTCTTTTTATTAATAATTAATTCTAAACATATAATATTATATATTTAAATACTATAATTTAATTCAATTTTTCATTTTCAATCTAATATTCAAACTAAATACTGCAATTGAGAAAAAAAATTAGATTTAAAATTTCGATTTAAATAGATTTTTTAAAAATTAATTTTTGATTACATTTTTAATCGGTTTTATTTAAATACCTTAAATATAAGAAATTTAATCTTTATTCTTATTGTTATTATTTTTTATATAATTTAATAATTAAGATAAATTATTATTGAATAAATGAAAATAAAAAATAAATACATTATATTTATTTTTGGAATAAATAAATAATTTCTTATATTATAGTATATTGAAATATGAAATCATAAAATATTTGATATTTTATACTTATATTATAAATGAAAATAAACATATATATTTATATTTAAAATTTATGAATATTTTTTAATAATTTAAATTATAAAATTAATGAAATTAATAGCTAGCTATTAAAGTTAAATATTATTTAAATAAATTTATTATTTTAATCTTTAATTAAAAAATATACATATCACTAATTATTATGTAAACGATTTATTGTTATAAATAATTGGGGGATAAAAGATACTAACCATTAAACTCTGTTTTATATATATATATATATATTTTTTTTTTTTTTTCTTTATATAATATTTCAATATTAGTCATAAATAAATATATTTAATTGTAATACTTAATAAAGTGATATTTTTATCATATATTTAAAAAAAAATTGCATTAAATATTTTTAATGATATTATTTGATACTCTAAGTGGTAAGTATGTAACAGTTAAAAGTCAATTTATTTTCTTAATTTGCAGTAAAATTTATAGATTTTAAATGATTTCCTGTCACTATTAAATGTTAAAATGATTAGATATTTACATTGAATTTAATATTATACACAAGTTTAATTTAATATTATTGCAATTTTGAATTATAATTAATTATATTTCTTATTGATAGTGCATAATACATTTTTGTTTTGTAAAAGAAAGTTTGTAAGTCTGATATGTTCAAATGAGAGGGTTTTACTTTTCAAATCAAATTATAAAGTCAATTTGAATTAATGCTTGTTCTTGTGGAATTATACAACAAATATTTTTACATTACTAAAAGAAGGTACATCATCAATTACGCTGCTTGCATGCTAACATTTGATTCTGAGCTTTTAGTTGGTGAATCAGCTGCTTCTTCCTCAGAAAGTAGATCAGCTGAATGCAACTCCTGATAATTAAGGCTCCTAACAAACTCAGCGAATGAAGGAAAATGTTCTGGTGAAAAGAAATAAGCTCCCATTCTCTGATAAATTAACAAGTCCAACACATTATCTGCACACAGAATCTTCTTAATCTGTTCAAATCCCCCAATAGCACCAGATTCTGTTGTATTTTGTCCTAAAATCTTCACTCCATGGTTTCTGCAATTTTCCATAATTTGTGCCAGCAGCATCTCAGGGCTGGAAAGTGTTTCACTTGGCTGGCATGCATCTGACATGTCTATTCCAGGTAATACCATTTTGCATGAGTTCCTAGCAAACATCTTCACAACTGGTTCATAGCCATCCCTCTTAATTGTGTTGTAGAACCCTGCGGTGAGCTCAGATGGATGAGATTGAGTCCTGTACCAAGAATGCTCAAGTGGGATTTTTCCATAAACTTGCACTCCAGTGTCACTGAAAGTTGAAGCTGCCAATGAGAGGAGACAATCTCCATGAGTTATAAGCTGTTCAGCATACCAGGAAAGGAAAAAGTCCCCATATGTAGACTCCCAAGAACCCCCATCCTTGAAGAAGTTATTGGAGTTTGGTGGCTGACCATAGGTAGAGGCATCATGTGGACCACCAAGCCCCCAAAGAGGATTTCCAGTTTCATCAGCATGCTTCTTTAGAAAGCTGAGCATGTTTTGGTCATTACATTGGAACTCTCCAACTCCTTGAGTCTTGTTATTAGAAGTTAGTTGATTGTGAGATGGATATCTTAGCTCACCATTTGGTCCTAGACCAATGGTAATGCCCTGCAGCATAGCAATATAAATACTTTGTCAATCATATATATATAAATTTGATAGTGGATACATTGTGCAATTGAAAATTCTTACTGTTATTATGGAGCTCAAGAATGAGGAGAATGAAAGCTTAAAGCTTTCTAAAAAACTGTGGTAGACTTGGAGTGGAGTCTTCCCATCAAAAACAGGAAGATGATCAACTGCTAGTGAGAGGCAATCTTTATAATGCTGTCCTGCCCTGTCTGTAAAGAAAATGTTGTTGGGTTGAGATTCACCAATCTGGGACACCCACCTTGGTAGTGGGATATTTGGTGTTTTTGATCCATGAAAGCAAAGTGTCACATGGAGCTTGAGACCCAATTTTTGAACCATCTCAGCAATGGCAAGATATTCTGACCAATTATATTTTCCCATGGCATCTTTCTCAACAATTCCCCACCAAATTGGGAGCTCCACCCCCTCAACTCCTAAAAGCTTCAAAGCTTTCAAGCCAACTACAATTGCTCTAGTTTTGTTTATTGTATTCCTGCAAAGAGAAACAGCATCTTGGGGTAGGCCAACAAATAATCTTACTCTATCTACCTGCAAAACATTATTTTAGGCATGTTTGTTATTTTTAACATATATTATGTGCATGGTGTAAAGAGATCAACTTGTGCTCTTTATTTGACACAATTAAATGAAACAGACAAAAAAGAGCAAGGAGTATTCAAGTTATACCTCTGTATGTTCAACTTATCATATTAAAACAAGAAATATGAACTCTTTCAAATTGAGATGCAATAATCAATCAATATGTACATCTTCCAACAGAACTTATCAAAAATCAAACTTTCACTGTAATTGTATCTAAGAACATCGGTTTTAAAATAAAAATTTAGTCTTTATATATTATCTGACCCATTAAAAATTAGTTAAAAACTTAAATCAAATTTTAACATTGAAGAGAAATACTAAATAATTCTTAAATCATATCTATCACCAGTAAACTACAAAAAAAATATTTTCTTTTCTATCTTTTTAATAATATTTTACACTTCACATCACATTTCTTAAACAGTTCTTGTTATTTTAATAATCTTTTTATTTCGACCAAGAAATTCCGACCAAGAAATTCCAACCAAACAAGGACACATTCCTAGATTTTGTTATTTTAATAATATACAATCAAACCAGTTCTTTTGGATAAAAGGTTTTGTTCTTAAAAATTAAAATTAAAATATTTTAATATTATATATGTTATTTGTGGTCTATTTTTCTAAGAAAAACAGTTCTTGGTACAAACAAGGAGGTCCATTAAATTTTTCTCCAATAACAAAATATTTCAAAACAGATTCTATTTAACGTGATGTTTATATGATGATTTTCATTTATTCAATCTAAGTTAGTGAAAAGAATTCAACTTTCATGGTCACTGCTTTATAAATTTTTCTTTATATATATTTTAAGTGGTAGATAGAAGACTCAATTAATTGAATGAGTAAACTACTAGTTTAATTTTTTAAACTGTAATAATACGTTTAATTTTAGATGATAATGTAGGTCATATTTTGTATTTAATTGATTTTTAAAATTATAAAATAACAAAATATTTCTTAAAATCTTCATTATTATTAAATTTAGTCTTTGAAATTCTAGCGGACAATTAAATACATAAATAGTAAAATGATTCTTAAAATTATAAATTATCAATTAATTTAATTCTTGAAAATATAATAGTAAGACAGATTAATACCTAACAAAAATTATTATTTTTATGATATAAATCTGCAGAAAATTTATTAAATAATAATAATTGAATATGAAGAGTAAAATTATAACATTAATTTACCTTTAATATAAAATATCCAGATAAACTAGTTAATTAAAATTTAATGTTACAAAATCAATTTTCTTCTCGAGTTTAAATTCTGAACGGGCAAAAACACATACTAACCGATGTGGGACTTGGCAGAGAAGAAAAGGTTTTCTCTTGTTCAACAGCTTCAGATCGATGAGCTCTGAAAGTAAAGCGCGTACTGTGGTTCTTCCTCCTCTTTACATTCTGAGCAAAACAAATCGTAGCAGTAGAAAATCTGCAAATATCTTTCATATTACGTAAACCAAGTTCTCTATATGCACACATTCCTTGTTTAGTTTGAGAACTCCCAATCACAGACATATCCATCACACACACAAACACAAAATCTCAGAAACCAAAATACACTTTTTCAGACCACCCACCTAAAAATTTTCCCACAGAATGGATGAAAGAAATGATATAGAAGATTTCAACTGTGCGAGAAAGATACTAGAAAACACATATTTATAAGCAGAAGAACATTCTGGGACCAGTACAAGGTAGTCATAGGCTTCAAAGGTTCTGCCACATGTCCTTCAAAATCTTGGTGAGGATGATTCCAGTCACCTGATTATAATTGATTGAATGAAATTAAACAGTCAATTGTTCTAAAATTTGAAATAACCTTATCTGATTAGTCATTGAAGTATATAAGAGTACTCAATAATTAAAGTAGTTAAATCGAAGTATTAAAATGTAATAAAGAGTTTCATTGTAACATATTTCGGTGATACAAGTGTTCTCCTACACACCATGACATCTTTTAAGACTAAGTTACAAAAACTTATTATATACTTTCCACAACCAATAATGATTTAAATCAATTCTTAAAAATGTTAACTCGAGCGGATAAAAAGATTAAAGTATTTTATATTTATAATCTTGAGAAATTTAGTAAATAAAGTTTCTATTTATTTAATTCGAAAATTTTAGGTATGTTGGGTTAACGATTTATTTGTCTTTGAATTGAACTCTTTCAAATATATTTATTGTTTTTCTTTTTAGTTTTGGATAACCTTATCCATTATTGAAAGTATAGGATATGATCCAATAACGGTGCAGTGCAGGTGGATCAATATTTTCGAAATACCTACTACTCAGCTATTTTAGGTATTAATTGATTAATCACCGGAATGTATAAATTAATGTGGGATTATTTTAATTTATTTAAAATTAGAGGTATAATTTAAATTTTATATTAAATATTTAAAAATATGTTTTGCCACTTATAATTTATTCAAATAAAATGATTTTCCATAAAAGATAATTTTTATTTTCCTTAAAAGAAAGAAGAGTATATCCATAACAAAAGGGAGAGCCAGTTGGATATTGATGGTGCAATGCAAAGAGATAGATTTTGACTGTCACAGAAATCTAATGAATGGACCGAATTTATGAATGGATGTGATGCCAACACTCTGCAACAACAGATGCCCATAATGTCTCAATATTTTTAATATATTTCAGAATGATCTTCATGTTATACACAAATAAATTTAATAGTACAAAGCTTGTTACAAAATGAATTAAATATTTCTGTATTAACATTGTAAAAATCATGTATTAAGGATTAAATACTGATAAATTCTATTATATAAGCTTCTTTTAGTATGGTATATGATATCTTCTATAAATTTATGTCGTATAAAGATATAAAGTTTTTATAACTAAATTAAAGATAAGAATCAATCTATTAAGTTTTATCTTTTAACAATCATATAATTATTCGTCATAAATAATGACTGATTTATAAAATAATAATTTAAATACTCAATTATCGTTACAATCTACATATACACCAAGGAATAAGAGATCTTAATCTTCTTGAAAGGAGTTCAGTCCAAATGCGTTCACGATAGAATATGTATTTTAGTAAATATAGTGAAATTTCTGGTAAATATTTACAAGAATATTTATTCTACCAGTTTAATTTCTTGTAAAAACAAATGTGATCTCTTCTCTTCAAACATAACCCACTAGATGCAGAATCATGAATAGGACATGATATACCAAAGCTTAAAGAATAATCAAAAAGCCTCAATGAAAAGTCTGTATAAAATTCAGCATACTTCACATGCAGAAAATTATGTGTATTGTGTTATACAAGATAGGGAATAAACCTTTGATCATTGAGAAAGGTAAAATCTCTTCTACCTCTCTGGTGCCAATGGCTTTACCAACTAGAAGCAAGACCATGATTCAGCAGCACTTTTGCAGCTTCACCAAACACCAATGCTTGTGAAAAATAATTGGTGTTCTATTGCAATTCTTTAATTATTTTTCAATACTCTTTGACACATTCTATCTGTAAGAGTCCTTCTTTGATTTTGTGTGCCCATTCCCTGCCATGTTTTTCTTTCTTCTTGGTGCATCCATGCTAGTTTCCACCAATGGGCCAGACCAGGTCTGAATATTTGATTTAGGATATGATAAGTTTGTGGAACTAAATGGAACATCAGGAGGATCAAAAATTGGATCCATGTGATGTGAAGAACCCAAAGGATAGCCTAGAGTTCCATCTTCATGTGGAGGAGGAAACTTCTCACTCTTGCTCTTAGCATTTGCGTGTGTTACCAGTCGCCATCTCTGTAATAAGAGTTAAACCATTACTACAGTATTGAGACATAAAAGTAAGCTCTGGTATGAACCAACCACATTGTACCTATCAATGCCACTTTATAAAAATTGGAAAAATGCTTTATTTAGCAGCTAACTGGGAAGATACATACAAGCGCAGATAATGTAAGCCACAATTATTACCTAACTTCTTGCTGATTGTAAGCGCAGATACATACAATTAGCTCATATATAAGTTTTGTCATTTGATGATTGGGAAGAGATGAGAAGGGGATGGGAGACGCATTTCAAGAGTTATTTTAGACAAATGGATGCTAGTGAAGATCAAAGTTTTCAACAGTCGTTTTATCCATAAGAGGAATGAAGTATTCACCAAGACAAAAAGTATTTGCACAAATGAATGGGGTGCTTATCTGACATACATCAATATTTGCTTGCAACTCAACATTGGAATCTGGAATTGGAATTCCCCTTGCACTTCGATCACGTGGACGTGATTTCTTGACACCAGCATTTGCTTTGTTAGCAGCTCTCAATCTGCAGTCATAAAACATTATAATTAAAGCACTGAAATTTCTGGATCTTCAGTATTTTCTTTCAGAAAAATATTCTGATCCCACCAGTATCATTGTGAGGAAGCGAATGACAGAAAGTTCACAAGGAGAGAGATAACTGAACAAATTTGTTAAAGTTATATACATGCCTCACAACTTCCTCTATCAAATATAGAAAAAGAAGTGAATCGAATGGCAAAGCAACCTAATATACAAACTTCGTCAGATTTTTATGCAAATAAGAATTCAAAAGATAATTGAGAGCATCATCTATAAGTTAGAAAAAAAATTGATCTCTAGTATTTAAGTATATTGATTAAATCATTGTTCTGATGTCGAAAGCAATCTCAGTTATCCACCTTCTAGCTTCTTCATCTCGTAGTTTTGTATCCATCTCCTTGCTGGGAGGATATTTCGGAAGGCTAGAGGGTTCACAGGCATAAGGTTTTGTAGTAAAGAACTGCAAAACAGAAGGGATTAACATTAGACTGGATTCTTATATTAAATTGTTCAAGCAATAAGGATTTCAAGTATAATTCATCGTATCTTATACTTAAAACTATATACTACCACCTACTTATAGCTAGCCCTTTCATTTTCCACGAGTGACAAGCAACCCCGTTTCTCTTTAAATATAGAGCAAAAACAATCAAAGAAAAAAACAAACTCAAATGAAGTTCACTAGTACTAGTTCATCTAGTAGCAATTTAGTGATTTTATCACCTTTGTAAGGCAAAGTTTAACTCATGCTCAGAGTATATTTCTTGATAAGTGACAAACAAAGCCCTGAAAATCCAGAACTTAGATTAAAGAATAAACTACAGCAAAAAAAAGTCAACAGGAAGTGGTACATGGCATGAACAAAGCAAAAGGTAAAGATGCATGTATGAGTTACATAACTACGAGAAAAGCACACTTGCAAAAGCATAAGCAGCTTTCTACTTAGTTAATCAACATCATTAAAGGGGAAGAGAAAAGGAAGAGAAGTTGTCTAACTATCTTAAGATAGTCCTCGCTAATACATCATTTGATAAAATTGTAATTCATTAAGAAGTAAAATTGAGGGAATATGTAATTCTGTTCTTTTGTCTTTGACCAAGGTATCCCCATGGGTATTGTTGAGACTTAACACATCAAGCACTCAGTGACTAGGTGATACACCCAGCAATTGCCTTCTCCAGGATTTGAACTTTGAACGTGGCCCTCAGAATGTGGCTTACCACCACACCCATCTTTGTTTGCAGTCAATTACTTTTTCTACTTATGAATTAAAACATGACAAGAAGGGAGCAGGCAATCCTATACATATATTTCAAGAAAATAGCAGAAATAGGTGATTTCACAGGATTCACTAGTGATTAAATTGTTATCTTACTTCACTATGCAATGCAGCTGTGGCAGTTTGACGTTCGGCTGGATCGATTGCAAGAAGGGTCTCAATTAGTGGCAGGGATGATGCTGGGAAATTCTTAAATGTCTCTGCTATGCATCTCTTGTATGATTGTCGGGGCTTAAAAATGGTAGCATGTGGCAGCTTTGATTTTTTCCAATATTCATCAGAAGGAGAACCACAAAGCTTAAATATCTTATGTAGCTGCTCCACCTATATCAACAGAATCAGAAGCACAAACCTCTCAGCATGAGCAACAAATTCTTGCACCATTTCATAGTAGAGTGAAAAAATCTTATGTTCCTGAAAGGTGCTTCCAGAGAAATTATAAAATGAAATGAATCATTTAAAGATTACCTCAGTTCGACCAGGCATAATAGGCTTGCCAGCTAACAATTCAGCAAGAATGCAGCCAGCACTCCAGAGATCCACTCCTACACCATAATCAGTGGCTCCAAGGAGAAGCTCTGGAGGTCGATACCATAAAGTAACCACCCTGCTGGTCATAGGGTGCTTTTGATTAGGGTCAAAGAAGGAAGCTAATCCAAAATCAGCAATCCTAAGAATTCCTTCGTTGTCAATAAGAAGGTTTGACCCCTTTATATCACGATGCAGCACATGGCGGTTGTGACAGTGTTCTAGTCCAGAAAGTAGCTGATGCATGTAACATTTAACCTAAAATACCAAGATATGATCAAGAAAAGAAGTTCCAAATCAGAAACAAAAGACTTATTTGAATAAAAAATTTCAACAACCCTAGTTCTAGATTTTACAATAAGCAAGGTAAAAATATGTAAATACCTGGGACTCTGTGAACTTTACTGTTGGACTTGTAGCAAGTCCGGCCAAATCATGCTCCATGTATTCAAACACAAGGTACAAACTGCATGACATCCTTGAAGTCACTAAACCTTCCAGTTTGACAACGTTAGGATGATCCATATGGCGCAGAATAAGGATCTCTCTGGCCATGAATTTCACACTCTCCGGCTCTAAATTGTCAAAGCGGACCTTCTTTAGGGCAACAATTTTCCCTGTCAAAGTATCCTTTGCTCTGTAAACATTGCTATATGTACCTTGTCCAACCTGATTGAAAAATAGTCCAGAAGCCAGTTATAGACCAGATTTTTGTTAATTTTACAAGAGCAAAATGGAAGTAGACGTTGAATAGAAGGGCTTTCTATTAATAACTTCCAAGATAACAGAAAAGCCCAAATCACAAAGCCTTGTTAATTTCGTAATAGTATTGCTTAAATTTGAAAACAGAACAACAGAAGCAATAAACTCTTAAAATTTGAAATCAAAACGACCAAGCTCCACATGCTTAAACTGGAAATGAAAGCAAAGCAATCATTAACCTCCTCACCTTGTTCAGCTTTTCAAAAGTGTCAGCTCTTCTAGGGATCAAACCATTAATAGCTTCCCCAGCAACCTTGGAGAGCCAAGAGGGCCATCCTGCAGCTACTTGCTCACCATGTACATGGTTAGGGGGATTGCTCAACCTCGGATTCGGCTTCGAAGATCGCCTTCTCTCCCCTTTTGGAGGCTTTCTCTTTTCCTCTTCTCCACCCTCCTTCACATTCCCGCCGTTCTGAACCACACCCTCTTCTGCCCTTCCAACTTCCACTTCCTCTTTCCTCTTTGATGCTCCTTTCCCAAACGCACACCCCATGTCTCAAAACACTCATTTACTCAACCCCTTCTTTTCTTCTTCCTTTTCCTCTTCCTCCACCTCACATTCTCTCCTCACTTGCCACAATAACATTTTCCCTCATTTTCTTGCAATTCAAACGCCACAGCGAATCAGAATCAAACCCTAATAGTAGTTTCCCCCCGCCAATAGTAAAAAGCTGAAAGGGGGGTTTTGAGTTTCAACCAAAGGAATGTGCAAATGTAAATTCAAAAGACCCTTACTTTTCCAGACAAAAGTGAGAATGCAATGATTTGGTGTCACCCCACAAGTTGCAATGTAGTCAAAGAAAATGAGCTTATATCAGTCAGACATGCACAACAGAAAAGAAAAAGCAGAACTAAAAAACAGTAAAATATGACTAGCTTTTCCCCCACTAGTGAAATTCCTTTGTTCTTGTTGTTCCTGCTCTGTTCTCAGAATGGGTTTTTTCTTTTAACTCTTTTGAAGTGTAAGTGGATATGGATACTGGGTAAGATCAATGTTGTAAACAATAACAATTCTAGGAGTTTGGGGCATCCCAGATTCAAAGATTAATGTACACAAAATAACGTCTCGAAAACTATAAATTAAAATACAATAATAATGTTGGGGGTGGGGGTGGATCTGCTATGCTTTTTCCCACTTCATTCTCACACTCGCTCTCTCTAACACACAATGTTGAAGTGTCTAGATACAAGCTTGTTTCGGATTTTTGCAGCACTGGGTTTGTAGCCACTAAGGAAACTTCCATAGAAAAATATAGAGAGAAAAATCGAAGACACATGCCGTGGACTCATTTAATTATTTAATAAGCTTTTAATTTTAACATGTAAAATTATGATTGGCTGAGTTTGTTGAAGGGCAGGGTGGGTCCTATATGCACTAGCAACTAAACTAACTTTACCTACTCATGGCTTCCTTCCTTGTCTATTGCATATTTATTTGCTTTGCTTTTTTCTTTTGGAGAAAGAAAGAAAGAAAAATTGCTCATTCATATTGGAAGAGAACACAATTCAATTAAAAACTTAATTTTAGTTCATGAATAATAATGATAAAAGCACAACAATAACAAAAATATTAGTTTGGTTTATTTCTTTAACATGCATCTTGTTGTCAAAGGAGACAGTTGGCTTGAACCGTACATTCTCTGCTGGTTTGATTCATGGGTGATAAATGCGTACTTTATTACGTTCTTCGGTCCTGTTTGGACCTTTTGTTTGTGCTAACGTTGGAACTTTGTCGGATTCTCAAAATCATGTAATGAAACAATATATTTTAGTATCATTGCTTTGCTATATAAATATATTTTTAAATAATGTGATCACCACGCCTGATTAATTAATAATAATGTGAAAATTAGCGTACGATTAAAAATTTTAAATTAAACTAAATGAAAAAAAAAAAAGACATAAACAATAAAGTAGGAAAAGTGAAATATTATGAAAATTGGTAAAATTGTGTGGTCATGGCAATGGCATAGGATATGTGGGCAATTTTCTGAGCCACGCTTATTGATTGGATAAAATCATAAAAAATGTGGACAAGTAAGTAAGAGTGATTGCTTTACATTATAGTAACCCACTCACTATCTTCTTGGCAAAGCAATAGACACGTTGAAGTATAAAAGACAGCTACAAAAAAACAAGGTTGTTAAGATAGGTGAGCTTAAATTGACCCTAGACATTTTTATTTGTCCCCTTCAATTATATATAGATATTGTGTGTGTATTTTTTACATATACCATGAGATAGATTAGGCAGAAAAATTTTCCAAAAGTAAGAAAGTTTCTTAGTTCGGATTTCTAAGTTGTTGCATGTTAAGTTTTGTAGATAACTTTATATTTTGACCTTTTTTTTTCGATTACATTTTTCTTGAGGGTTTTGTGTATATTATTTTTCTTGACTTTGTGCAATTAATTTTTCTTGACTTTCCACATTTTGTATATGATTCTAAGAATATATAATAGCTAAAGCTTTTATACCTTCTGTATTCTTAAGGTGATTCTTTATTTTCAATGAGTTTCAAACATGTTGACAGAACATTACATAATCACATCCGAAATGACAAAAATGAGTTCATAGTTGTATGGTTATGCTGATATAGATTGTGTTTTATGCCTTTTAGTTGAAACCTGTGTTGTAACTAAAATCTTTTCAACATTAAAAAGAAGGGAACTGCATATTTTACTTTTTTGTTAATGAAAAATGATCAGAAGAAATGTTGTTTATGTTAATGAAGAATATATTTTATTATCTTTTATAGACTAGCGGTTAAGAATCTCTTAATTATATATTTTGAAGAATCTATTATATTAATATAAAATATATGCTCTGTCACCTATTTAAGAAAGGGAGACTGAAGAATAAAAACAAGCTTTCATAGAGAACCATGTCTTATTATAATATGCTTGTTTTTGTCTTAATATTCTAACATGGTATCCAGAGTAAGGTTTGTGATTAGAGTTATGTAAGACAATAAAATTTGTCTTATTCAACCCAGAAGTTTTGTTCCGCTGTGCAATTTGGTGCGTTTTCTTTTGGTGGTTCCCTTTTATGGGTTCCTTTTGGTGGTTTCCTTTAAGGGTTTCTTTTGGTGGTTCCTTTTAATGGTTTCTTTTAGTGGTTCTCTTTGATGGGTTCCTTTTGGTGGTTCCCTTTGAGGGTTCATTTTGGTAGTTCTCTTTTTTTATGGTTTCTTTTGGTGGTTCCTTTTGGTGGTTCCCTTTGGTGGTTCCCTTTGGTGGTTCTCTTTGGTGGGTTTCTTTTGGTGGTTCTTTTTGGTAGGTTCCCTTTGATGGTTCCTTTTGGTAGTTCTCTTTTGATGGTTCCCTTTGGTGGGTTCCTTTTGGTGGTTCTCTTTGGTGGGTTTCTTTTCGTGGTTCTCTTTTGATGGTTCCCTTTGGTGGGTTCCTTTTGGTGGTTCCTTTTGGGGGTTCCTTTTGGTAGTTCTCTTTTGGTGGTTCCCTTTGGGGGTTCTTTTTGGTAGTTCTCTTTTGGTGGTTCCCTTTGAGGATTCCTTTTGGTGGTTTCTTTTGGTGGTTCCCTTTGGGGGTTCCTTTTGATAGTTCTCTTTTGGTAGTTCCCTTTGGGGGTTCCTTTTGGTAGTTCTCTTTTGGTGGTTCCTTTTGGTGGTTCCCTTTGGGGGTTCCTTTGGGGGTTCCTTTTGGTAGTGCTCTTTTGGTAGTTCGTTTTGGGGGTTCCTTTTGGTAGTTCTCTTTT